>LR548903.1:0-59629 GCA_900536415.3 Caenorhabditis sp. 38 MB-2015
AAAAAAAAATCTTTATTGGAAAATTTGTTTAAGCGAGTTGATATCCAGCAATGAATTTATAATCCCTGCCAATTTTCAACGCCATAAAATTCACACTTATATATTCCGCATTGATTTTGTAGTAAGTACGCATTTCCAAAATTCCATTGCTCTTGAATTTCGCATCGGAGAGATTGTGCGTGAATTGGATCGGTCTTTTCAATTGCCACAGATGAGACAAGAATTTTCCGCGAGAAAATACGTTCGGGCCAACGTGGTATTTGAAATCGACGTGAAACAAAGCGCTCAAACCTTTTTTATCTTGCGCCATGACCAATTGAGCATAACGTTGGTTGAGTTGTTGAGCGATTTGTCGTTCTTGCTGTTGTGCGATGACAACGATGAGAGGAATCAAGAGAAGGAGAAGAACGCTGAGAGATTGCATTTTGCAGTGAAATATTGAATTTTGGATGTGGTTCATATACACAGGGAAGCTAATCAAATCAATTGTGTAAATTATGAACGACCAGAAAATCAATTTTGCAGGATACGTGTACCATTCATTGATTTTGATATAATGAAAGGAATAAAAGATCGAAATGGGATATATCCCGGGATAGGTCGGCTCTAAGAATAGTCTGGAACTAGAGTTGTACAAAGTTATGTCCCGAAGGTGCAAGCAGATTGCTCCTGTTTTTGAAGGACGATATCTCAAAAAATCTCTATAGGTTTCCCAGGAGTGCTGAAAAACCTAGTATACGTTAAAAACATACATTTTGGTTCTAATGCTTGTGATGTTTTTGGAACCCTTCAAAAAATTAAATCTCTGAAAAATATGATTTGGTCACGTTAACCACAAATTCCACAAACTACAGTTGAATTCAAAAAGTTAGGTTATGAAAAACAACATGTTGGATGAACAGACTCCGTTCATTCACAAGTTGATCGGGAAAACTCGATAAAATAATCTACATATGTTTAAACTTGAAATCTGAGAAACAGTATCGATTGATCAAATCATCATAACTAGGCTCAAAACATTCCGTTTGACTCCATATTTCCCACAGTTATGCTCAAAGGTATCAGCAAAGTGCTCCATTTTTTAGGACGAAATCTGAAATTTTTTTTTCTGATAAAAAAGTTGGAGATGGCTTAGTTGCCGACAGTGTACACAATTTTGTTCGCTATTTCAGGTACAGGTTCAAAGGTACAATCCAGGGGTGAAATTTGGCAGATCTGGGGGTATCTGAAGACGAACCAGACTCTTGGGCTCATCCGTCACGCATTCAAATTTGCGATTGAACAGTTCAAATTCCTCCCTATGAAAATTTCAAAGCACAACTTAAGGCCGTTCTTTGAACCTTGTTCCATTCCAAAACACATGGAATCGAATGATCATTTTCAATCCCCCTGATCTCTGCAACAATATCAATAATTCATTTTTCGTCGCTATACTGTGTTCCTCTTTTTGTTGCTCTTTTTATCGATATATTTTTTGCTTGAATCAATTCTCTTCTGTTTGCATGTGGTCAAAAATCGCTCGCCTTCTTATCTTCCCTTCCATGCCATGTATATTTAGTTTATCTGCTGGAAACATTTCAAACTTTGATCCAACGAAACATGTATTTCTCGTGATATTGAAATCGAAATTGCAAATTTTTTTTCGCCGACAAAATTTTTCCTGTGTTTTTTTTCGTTGCTTTCCAGAGTCATTTCTGTTGATTTGATAAGAGAGAAAGAGGACGTTTTGTAGTTTTTGTAAGACATTTTGTTTCCTCGTGAACTTATTTTTAGACGATTCGTGTTGATCTGTCTAGGAATTGAGAGAAGAGGATTAGGTATACATATGGGATGAAACATAGCAGACAGCCAATACCGTTAACTGTCGGTTGATCACAGAATGTGTTCAATGTTCATGGCCGACTGGTTAGCTTGCGTGACAACTAACCGAACGACAAGCCGGAGACTCTGGTTCGGTTCTCTCTTGCTGCTAAACTAAAAAAGAAGAGATATCTTAAAATTCACGTGGATTCCTTATTCAGGATTCATATATGTTTTTGAAATACTAGAATCCACATGGGTTCTTCAAGATTCGAAATTTAAGTCGATTCATTGAGATTCAACATTGATTCGCAATAATTCTAACTCTTCAGGTGGATTCTCTGAGATTCTAAAAGCCACGCTTCTTCGACTTAGTTTATGTTGGAATAAAAAACTTCTCATCATTCAAAAAATTAGATTCCAAATTTAAAATCTGGCTTCAGTTGTATACGAGCGCGGCTGCATCGCGGTTCCTTTTCGTGGTCATTGACTGGTTGCTTGCCAAGCCTTCTCGATCTTGCACACTTGTTTATATCACTTCAGCCATAACATCTTGATGCCATAGATTTTCTGAATACACGGTCCCGTTCTAACCATGAAGCTCAAGGTCTTCTGAACCCCCCCCCCACTCATTCATTCCAAACTCTCCATCACAAGCTAGAACTTCTTCACTTCAGTACACAAACAAATTATTTTTTTTTATCAGTTTGTATTTCTGATAATTTGATTCACGTGTTCTTTTGTCGAGCTACGTCGATAAGAATGGTCATTTTGTCAGCGAAAAAAACGAGCAGGTCAACGAAACCGGCGGAATCGAGAGATCAGTTCGGAACGGGATGGTTGTTTTTTGTGTGTTCGTCGCTAGAGAAAAACTGTGATTCGAAAAATGCTTTGCAAATAGTGAATAGCGTTTGCTAATTTGTAAAAAAAACTGAAAAGAATTTGATTGCAAAGGAAGCATGTGATTCGATTCATTGTGACGTATGACTTCGCTGGGAGAATCGGGTACAAAGAAGATGGCGACACTGTAGTTTTATGTGTCTGTTTACTTCGTTTTTTTGCTTATGTTTATCTTGCAATTAAAAAAAAAGTGCTAGACTGATAGTAAACAATTTCCCCGATTCTCTAGATTATGATAGTTCAAAAACTATTTTTTCTATTTTTCGTTGAAATTTTTTCAAACACCGAACTTTACGAACAATTGTGAGTGTGTGTTGAAAATAGAGCAAAAGAAGAGAAAACAAACAGGTTCGATAGAGCGCACATGATTCACTGAGAAATGTTTGCCACGCGTCACACGTGAACTAGAAATTCTCTGAATATTGAAGATGAGAGTGGGAGATACATTCATTCTAGATGGAATTTTTGGCTGATTTAGATAGCAGAATAGATAGTATATAGTATTTTGTTTTGAAATTTTTAAAATTTTCAGTAAAGGGGTGTTTTTCATAGGCCCAACCTTCAAAATCAGACATCACAATTTTTAGATGAAAAGGTTGGAGCTTAAGTTCGCGCTTTGAGAATCGTTTTTGAGAGAAATTGAATATTGGATGATCAGCGTTAGAAAAATCCTCACAACGAAGAGCAAACATAGTGTTTGCAATAAAACACACTTGCTCCCTGTGTTCAGAATCTATTCTTAACCCTTTACTATCAATACAAATCATAGAACGTCTATTCATTTGAAAGTTTGAATACGGGATGGCCAGCTTAGGTGTGACTCCTCTAAGTTATCCAAATCAACTCGGAAAAATAATGCACAGTTAACGCCAAATGCACAGACTTGGTCCAGAGTCAAATATGCATCCATTGCTTTGAAAACATTATCCGAACAATCATGTTTGATTATAGCCAAAGCACGATACCCACCCCCATTGGAATTTTCGAACTTTTTGACCAAGAATTCTTGAAATCTTCGGCCAACTGTTTTTCCACGAGGAAGTTTGCCTCGAGATTTTTCAATGAGTTCTTCCATTCCACAGATACCAAAGTGACAGTTAAGATTTCTGAAATGAAACTTTTCAACTTTTTTTTGCCTGGATTGATTTTACATACGGCAAGTTCTTTTTGTAGAATGTGATGTCATAGTTGTAGTTTTGACGAGTAGGGAGATTACATGTGAAGTTTGCTTCGAATACAAGAGTGTTAATTGCTAAAGCGAATTGGAAAGTGAAAAACAATGTTATGAGATACATTTTCAGAAGGTTTATGATGTCAGACACCTTAAATACAATGTCTATACAACGTGGGAACAATCTGAAGCGTTTTGCACAGCTCCATTTCAACTAGTAGATATTTTTAAATTTTTCTCACAAGCTACATTAACTCAAATCGAGTTCGTAAATTTTTGTCGAGGAAAAGCGGAACAGCTTTATGATACTTTGACATTTTTAGGTGTATTCTTATCGAACACCTATAAAAAGTTCAATTCCAAATGAAAAACTGTCATTTTTTGGTAGTTAAAAGATGCTCCTATTGTGAAATTGCAGAAAGATGGCACTCTGTAAATTGAAAAACGAGAGAAATCAACCACATTCACAAAATCTCCCATTCCTTCAGATGCGAGCGTGGCGCGTCGCGTGCGTCTTTACTCTGATGTCTCTCTCAAAAAGATTGTGTTTTTCAAACGGCAGCAGGCGACGCGCCACGCTCGCCTCTGAAGGAATGGGAGATTTTGTGAATATGGTTGATTTCTCTCGTTTTTCAATTTACAGAGTGCCATCTTTCTGCAATTTCACAATAGCAGTTTGATACGGAATAAGATTTCTAACCAGGAGAGCAGGAAAACGCGTCCTTGATTTAGCGCTGAATAAATCACGAAGTTCTTGAAAAGTTCAAGCAGAAAATACTATAATTGGACATCGGCGGATTCGGCGAATTAACGTTTTGAGATTTTTAGGTGATTTTTTGAAATTTGTGAGTTCTAGCTGTGTGGAGCGGATAGAGGCAAAGAACTCCTTTCGTCAGCTAAGCCAGCTTAGCCCTACAAAGAACTGAGAGCTATATTGAAGCCCGGCGGGATTGCCCATCCCTACATGACTGTAACATCCAGGTTCCAATCCCTGAACCTCCTCTTTCTTTTCCTTTTTTATGCACACATCGAAAAAATTGATTTTTTTGTTTATCACTAAATAGAGAGACCACACATATTGTTTCGATAGAGCACACATTGCCGACTCGACATGAGCTGTGTTCAGAGCTACGATATAAGCTTGGTTTTTTATAACTCCTTGCCACTTTGACTCATGACGCAACTTAGCTTAACAAAGATTGATGAAATCCAGTTACGCCAGGTTAGAATAAAATATTGACAAGTATTGAATTTCGAGATTTTTAATAAATGGGAGAATAAATATAAGAAATTGAAAAAAATGAAAACATGTTTTGCAACATGGGTGAACCGAACCAGAGATTCTATGTTGTCGTTTGATCCGGAGCTAAGCAGTTACAATGCTAAATAGTTGGCCATGGACTCTTTCTCAATCTGGTAAATCGCTATTTCTCATTGTGTTGGTATGAGGAGAGTTTGAACTCGACGCCATCCCGCACTTTCTTCTCTGTTTTTTGAACTTGATGATTCTTTGAACTAAATTAAAAATAACCGCTGCTTCTATTGCAAATTCCAATCTTATCAACACTTCTGATGATAAACAAATAAGCAAGAAAACGAAAGTATACAACTCACGGGGTTAGATTGGAGTGTGCAAAAAATAGGAGAGCGAAAAACCTAGACCAGACTGATCTGCAATTTTACGGTGTTTCGTAAGCCGGTCGGTTCGATAGATAACATTAGCATCGATTGGTTGGAGATCAAACGACGAAGAAGTCGAAAAATATGAAGTTGGGGTTGGAACTGCTTGAACTTGTCGCTCGCTCGCTCGGTCGCAAACATCTCGTTCATTTGATTATTTTATCGGTGTTTGACATGCATGTGATAATAAACAAGTATTATCAAATGATCAATGAAACATTATATCAAAAAGAAGAATGTGTACATTTTGAACTTTGCAGATTTGCTGATGTGGATTGATATTGACAAGATTCGGGGTTCAGCAGAAAGTCACATGCATTGATTGGCATAAAATACGTCAAAACGATGCTACTATCTTAGATAAGAACGAGAATGAGAAAGAGAAAGTTGGAGTCACAAATCACAACGAGACTGACAATTTTGTGTCTTCCAGACAGAATTGTTCCTTTGAGACATAATTTTTGTATATGGAATACCAAGACACAAAAACAATTAGCTACGTGGCTCACCAGGTAGTTGGAGCCCCTGCTGCGACAAGGGGTAATTTTTTTTTGATCAGCCTCATCTGTTGGCACCTTGCCAAACTCCCACTCTCATGCAAATTAACCCCCGCATAAACCATCCTTACATAAATCGAATTATTTGACAACCATGCTTAATTCATTCATTCTTGTCACGCCTGTCAAAATTGTTCTTTGTACTACCATTCGTATTTTTTGTTCGCTCGTTTTTTCTCTTTTTTTTTTTTAAATTTGAATTGTGATAACGTTGCGATCACAAAGTCTTTTTTTCTTTCGCTGCTCTCTTCGAGTCATACTTGTTTTTTGTTCAATGAACGTAAGCATGGGGAAATGAAACAATATGGGCGGGCCGGCGGTCAGTTGTTCACTGTAGGTTAGGAGGAATCAAAAGTTCGCAAAACATTTTGTTTTTTTTTTCAATTCCAGTTTTGTCGGATGGTAGATCGAAGATGAGAATGATATGAAAGTTGATGAGAAGAAAAACATCCTTGGCGAGAGAGAGAGAGCCACGTGAGAGAGACGCAGAGTTGCCAGAGCGAGCAGAATTCGCCTAAGTTTTTCTTGCGTTCATTCAAAAAATAATAACGCGTAACTGTGTATTTCTCTCGGATAAGTTTTGTCTGAATTTCTTTCAATACAACGTACTGATTTCTTGTCATGCGTGACTTTTCCTCCTAAAAAAGGAAAAATATTTTTTACGGAAGATGATGAAAACATTAGAGAAAAGTGCAACATTTCGGGCTGTCATCATAAAAATATTTAGTGTCTTCAAAAAAAAACGATTCCGAACATGACGGAAAAAATAAATTCGAGCTTAGAAAAGTGAATTAAACGAAGATTGTCATGTTCGTTCAAAAAAAAATTGAACTCACGTTTTTAATAAAAACTTGACCTTTGTCTCTAACTTTTCAATAAAAAAACAAGAAAGTTAGATAGATATGAAAGTATTGTAGAGCATTAGACGTTTCCACCATTGTCTAGATGTACGGTAGAACTCTCTGAAGCTCATGAAGTTAACAAATTTTCAGTTACTTATTTCAAAACAGGTAGAAGCATACCATATATAAGCATACAGGTTAACAATCTGAGCAAGTTTGGTGTTTTTCCAAAAATGTATCACAATTTTATTGTTCAACGTATCAATATCTACAAAATGGCATCTCGTTCTCGTTGAAACACACTACTTTGACCTTAAACCACTTGCCTCAGTCTCTAAGTTGATTTTAAAACTGTGATGATACCTCAGACGCGAAGTTATTAACTAGAACCAAGTCAAAAATTGTCCAAAAGAACAACAAAAAAACACGTTTTTAAAAGGAACGAGGAAGTAAAATAAGTTCCCGGCGACGTTTTTAGAGGACGTCGTCGTACGTTTCGTAATATAGTGAGAAAGTGCGCTCTATTGAGAATGGTTTTGCAACATAGTTAAACAGATTTCATCAAAGTCTGTAAGTATCTAAAAGCAGAAAAATAGCCGAAATCACAGCCTGAGAAAAACAACATTTCCTGAAGAAAAAATTCGTCGTTTCACAATTTTTTTTTTCCTTGCAATGCCCTCCAAAAAAGTGGGTGCGGTTTAAATGGCAAAAAGGCAAGCCTGGTACGCTTTTTTTTTCAGAGAAATAGTGTGGGGTAGAATGAGACAGAGAGAAAAAGAGGGTGCACTCGAGTGTAGTCAACGAGTAGATCAAAAATATTTTCAATTTTCAACTTTTCGCGCCGACGACATCTCATGTTGCTTTTCTCAGGCTGTGGAAATGGTCATAGGCAGCACTGGCGGTTTTTTGTGAGAAACAAAAATTAAAAAATCAGTGCACACACATCATACATACATGACGAGCAAAATGAGACGCAAAAGTGCAGTAGACCTTTCAAAAACCCACACAACTCAAAAATTTCTGATTCCTTTTGAATATTTTTCTGGATTCCACCAACGGATTGAGCTGTGTTGTAAAATCGAGCAAATCCTCCCGTTTCTACAATTGCTCGATTGAACGAGGAAGAAGAATTTGAACATGCAGTTTTACCAACACACTACGCTCAGATCAGAATTTGAACGATTCTGAGATTCGCAGTACGTGAATTGAGCAGTATGCTTATGAATCTTTTCATTTAAAGATGCATTGACAGTTAGAAATGCTGTGTGACACACGTTTTCAGAAATTGTTAGACTATCCGAGAAAAAAAGATAAAGATTCTTTTTTGAAATTGCTTTTGCCGCATTTTAATCGTGTTTACACACAAAACACACAACTTGACGGAAGTGTTCACATACCGTAATAAAACACATTGTTTTTTTTTCACAGTGGAGCAAATAAGCTTGTTTCTCTTATTTTGAGAAAATCAACTTCTATTTTTTTTTAAACTGTGCTGTTAGGACCTCTTTATCTACAGTACCTCAATCAAGTCTTAATTGTTCTCACAATCGAAACAAAGGGGCATGCTTGATTGGTTAAACTTTGTAACAACAACACTTGTTTCTAGCAAAACGTGTTTCACTTTGGTACCGTATTATCACGATCACTAGAACTACAACCTCAACTCGTGACCATTCGTACTTTTGCATTCGTACCTCGCTCATAATCTCTCATGCCTCATGCAAACACCTTCGAACAGAAAGCAATCAAAGAAAAAAAAACTGAATGACCATAACTGATAATTGAACTCCTGATACTGTGCGCTCTCCTAGAATCTACTTGAACGTGTCAAGAAAAAAGAAATTATCACCAAACATCAGAGCGTGGACGATCATTTGATTCTGCCCGCCCTTCGATCATATATAAATTAGAAGCTGACTCTTGAGTTTTGTGCATGTTTTTTGCCTATTTTTCGTGTTCTTCTTTAACTCCTCCTCCTTCTCCACGTTTTTGTTAGATACTTCGTTCGTTTTATTAAAGTATCAATGTTCGATTTGTAATCTAATTGACATATCAGATCAGCGGAAGTATATCAGTCCGTTTCTCACATGACATTCCATTTTTCAGAGAAATTTATGTATACAAAACAGCTCGATTTGTGTTTCATTGAAATGATAATTAGATCAACAATCATTCATTTACGATTGAATAAATAATGATATTGAGAAGAGGGAAACAATCCTAATCAGATCAGATAATTTCGATGAAACGGTATATTTTAGACTATACACAGTCGATCAATCAACCAGCACACTTTATTGGACTGTTTTTATTTTTTGTGAGAATATGCATATATTTTCTCAAAAATGTTGTTTAGTTTCAAAATTATTAAGCAAAAAAAAAAACTCAGGGGATTTTATTCTTAACTAAACAGTCTTTAAAAATTACGTGGGATCATCAAAAACGTAGTTCTGCACAGCCTGAGTCGATGGGTTATAAGCGCTCTATCGAAACAATATGTGTGGTTTCTATATTTATTGATAAACGAAAAGAAACGATTTTGCTGTGTGTGCAGAATAAAAAAAAGAAAACGGAGATTAAAGGGTTCGAACCTTCAACAATCATGAGACATGGGAATTACCAGCTGAGCTATGATGACAATTTTAGATATTGCTACAATCTCCGATATGAACAAAAAATCTAGGTAACTTCACGAACTCGAACCTGCGTCGTCAAATTATGAGGCGCGCATTCTGCCGACTAAGCTACTTCATGCGGCAATCTTGCCAATTCTAGCTTCTCTGGGTCTTTGGATTACTGTAACCCCTCCTTATTATCATCCTCTCAGTAGGTCCAAACATTCTTGTCTACCTGTTCTTTCTTCCTTGATATTTTGATCTCGTCCCCAAACCCCGCCCATTTTCCCTTCGCCTTCAAATAGAAAACAAGAAGACACAAACCTACCGTACACCTTGGTTGTTTTCAGGGCGTTTCAAGATTGCGATCCCAATATATTTTGTACACTGTGAACTGCTTGCTTCACGAGAAGAATAACTATGGAGACACTAATATTTGCGAGGGTGAAGAAGATTTTGGGATTACCTGAAGTCGATACGGATGAGATTGTGAAAGAAAAGATGAGGAAGAGAAGCAAATTTCGAACTTCGCTTGTTGAATTGGTACGTCTTTCAGATATTTTTCTATACTGAAAATATATATTTCAGATTAGATTCAGTTCAAAAACCGAGTTTATGTATGTAGTAACTGCGTTGATTTGTGCATTGACAGGTGGTGCGCTTCAACCAATTGTGCTTCTTATCGGTGGATGGATCACCAATTTATATCTAATGAACTCATCGGTAAATACAGGTTCTTGGGGTTAAGATGTGTAATCTGATTTTTTAAAGACCGTTGGAGATGAGCAATTTTTGCACAAAGTAATGATGTTAATCTATATGGGTATTGGTTCTGGATGTGTCATTTTTGTGCTAGGTTTAATTCAGGTAAGAATAGAGTTCAGGTTTAGAAACATTAAAAATAGAGCAAACTTGATTCACTAAAAAAGTTGTTCAAATGAGTAACCGACGGTTGACGGTTCGTGCTGACTGCTATGTCATTAGAATAGTTTTCTTCCTGATGTGAGTTGATTTCGTATTTATAGAAGAAAATAGGTTCCACCAATTTTTAGGCTAGATTCATATCAGAAGAATCTCTTTTTTGACAAGAAGATCTGTTCATTAACTTAGAGGAGTTGTCCGGGTTCATGAAGCTTTTCAAAACGTTGAGTTATTGCTCTCAGTGGATCAGTTTTGCTTTTGAAATGTAATAGAAGTCTGGTGTCCATATTTATGAGTTGGTAGTTCACCAAAACTTACCTTTAAAATACACTTCCTCGTCGCATTCAATTCCATACATTCTTCTTTTGCAAAACGGCGAAGAAAACACATTTCTTGAAACAGTTTCCCACAGTCCATCAAATTTGATATGAACTAGACTTTTTTACAGGGTATTTGTATTCAAAGAGGAACTCGTCGGATTATTGATCGAATTCGAAAAGAGTACCTCAGCGCGGTTCTTCGACAAGACGCTAATTGGCTGGATAATCATAGCTCAGGCACTATTACTTGTCAATTAAATGAGTAAGTGATTCTCGAGGAGTTAGACAGTGATTAAAATAAAATTGATGATTCCAGGAACACTGAGATTATCAATGATGGTCTTGGCATCAAGTGTTGTCTACTGGTCAGAGGGTTTGCTATGTTTGTATCATCCATAATTGCCTGCTCATTTATCCAATGGCAATTGACATTCATCACTTTAACAATGGGTCCACTTTCAGCATTTGTGCTGCATTATTTGACAAAGGTTACTGAACCAACAACTGAGGAGATGATGAACCTCTCGGCAAAGTCACATACTATTTTTGAAGAGTCTATCCTCAACGTGAGAACTATTCAGACGTGCAATGGGCAAAGCTTTATGATTAATGTGAGCAACCTTGACTTGAAAGTGTGATAATTAATGTGAATTCTCGATTTCAGAAGCTCAAACAAGTCAACATTCTTATCAAAAATCTACAAAACAAGATAACATTCTGGAACGGGTTCTTTGATGGTTTATCACTTTTTGTCTGCTTTTTTATCACTGGAATTGCTCTTTTGTGAGTAGAAAAAAAAAGAAATCAAAGAGGTTTTTTCTTTTAGCTTTGGATGCTTGCTATACTTCGAAGGAGATATTCATAACAAAGGAGATGTCATATTGATTGTAAATACAGTTTGTGTTACGGGTTATTTTCTGGGTTTACTTGGACCGCATTTGTCATCATTGCAACAAGCAGCAGCGTCGTTTCAACTTCTTCATGGGGTTATTTTATCGGTGAGTTTTGGAAAATAAAAAAATCTTAGCAACCATCGGTAGCAAACATGCTCTACTGCACATTCTTATTTGCAACTGTTCAAAGGAATTAGAGAAAGCCGAGCTAAATAATATTTTTCGAGAACAAAAAAAAATTGTGCACACACATTACACATGGCGCAAAAATGTAGACAGCCTTTAAGTCAGAGAGTTAGTAGATACTTTGAGAAAAAAACCTAACAAGATAACTTTCAAATGCAAATAATGAATGAATGAACATTTTGTTTTTTTAGTTTTCGAATATCGTCTATTAGTTACATAACCAGTTATCCACCATCGCCGAAAGATTTATTTTTAGTTTGAACAGACGAAATAGAACATGAGAATGAGAAGATTAGAAACTTTTTTTCCACCATTTCGACTTAAAAAGGACACCAAAGTTCATCGCTTATCAGTTATCCACCATCGGCAAAACATTTTGTAGTTTGAACAGGCGAAATAATATATTCGCAAGTGATCCTTTTTTCGTTGAAATGATATATCCACAAATTTTTTATCTGTCTATTATGATCTCGTGTCTAGTCAATAATCTTTCGATTTTTTCTCTAGGCACCATTGAAAGAGGGCAAGGATGGTGAAACGAAGATTACATCGACTACTGGTCATATCGTCTTCAAAGACGTGCATTTTAAATATGCAACCCGCGATAAAAAAGTGTTGAAAGGCTTGTCTTTTGAAGTTCTTCCCGGTCAAACTGTCGCCCTTGTTGGAAGTAGTGGTTGTGGAAAAAGTACTTCGATTGGCCTTCTCACTAAGATGTATCGAGCGAATGAGGGTGAAATCCTTCTAGATGGTCAAAATATTGATTTGATTGACGCGAAAGCCCTTCGACAACAGATTGGAATCGTTGAACAAGAGCCAAAACTGTTTGATGGCACGATTTTGGAGAATATTCGATTGGGTAGAAATGTGACGAATGAGAAGGTGCAGGAGGCAACAAATGTTGCGAATGCTAGTGATTTTATTAATAATTTGGAGAATGGTTATCAGACGAGGATTGGGGCTGGAAGTGTGCAACTATCTGGAGGGCAGAAACAGAGGATATGTATTAGTCGAGCGTTAGTGTCATCTCCTTCGATTTTATTGTTGGATGAAGCTACGAGTGCGCTAGATTCGCATAATGAACATATTGTGAATGTAAGTTGACCTGAGAATTAGGATAAAGATAGAGCACAGAGTTTTTTTTCTAGAAAGCTCTTCAAAATGCGTCAATTGGTCGAACCACTCTTATCATTGCACATAGGTTAAGCAGCCTGAAGAATGTTGACAAAATCTATGTGCTAGATGAAGGACAAGTCAAAGAAATTGGAACACACGATGAGTTGATTGAAATGGGCGGACTTTATGCGAAACTCGCAAGAAGTCAAGAAATCGAACAAAGTTCTAAGAAAGATTACGAGAAGGAGGAACAGAAACGAGTGGCGCGGATAAAGAAGTTAAAAAGTAATGAGATTCAAGCACTTCCAAATCGGCATGACTTTGAGGTTAATATGCTTGGACCAATTTCTGAGAGCACTTCCGAAGAGGTTAGTTATAGCAATTTTGAATGAATCTTAATTTTCTTTCGCTTTCAGAAAATCACATTTTCCGGCCTGGCCAAACTTCTAAAATTAGTTCCAAAGCATCCGAAGATGTTGGCCATTATTATATTGCTAACTATCCCAAGGTCTTTTGAATTATGCGCATATGGATTGGGATTATCGTTCGCGTTCAATACATTGGAATATACAAAGGAGGAATATAGAACATGGGCGTATATTACATTGGTGGAACAGACATTGACTGGACTTGGAGCTTGGATAATTCATACAGCATTGGTAAGAGATGGAATGTACGGGTGGGAGTAGAAACGAAATGAATTGCTCAAATGACACTTACGTTTATACAACTCGGTTGAAAGTTTGGGCTCAATCACTGAATAAACTCGAACAAATATCCAACTTGAAACTTCAAAGATCGTGGCATAGTCGCAGATTAGAGAGAATAGACGTATTTTAGATCTGTAAATAAGATTTTCGCGAGAAAAATGTGTAAAATGTCGATGAGATTAATTTGAAATTCAAAAATATCGGCAAATCATTTCGAAAATGAAAACTCGTTCGTTTTTTAAGAATAAGAGAACGAACTTTGAAGAAAAAAAGCTGAGAAACAAGGCAGTGATGCATTGAAACGAATTACAACTCGAGAAAATAAGATTTCACAGTCAACTTTAAACAACATAAACAGCTTTTGAAAACACAAAGAAACGAAAAAATATTTGAAAAACACACAAAACACGTCAGCATTGAGAGTGCTTGCGCATTTGTGTGTAGGGTATTAAAATTGGAATTTTTTTTATTTGGAAAGCAAAACATTTTTGAACTCACATGTGTTGAGCAAAAAATTTGACTCATCCTGTGCTCTAAAAATAAGCCAATAAATTCTCAATTTTCAGATGTACACTTGTGGTTGGTTAGCCAATCAAATCATGGACGATGTAAAAGAATCAATTCTCTCTGAACTTCTCCACAAACCAATATCCTATTTCGACAGCCCGAATACTTCTCCAAGTGCCTGCGTTTCCAAGATAATCAGTCACACTGCTAATAGTTATGCATGCCTTGACCACAGAGCAATTCGATTCGTCTGGTTTGTCATTGGAACTATATTCTCGCTCCTTCTAGCGTTCCCATTTGTTTGGGAGCTTGGATGTGTTGGACTATTCATCACTATCCTTCTCACTTTTTTCACATTCTACTTTGTCAGTGTGGCACATGATGCGAATAGCGAAAAGGCGGCTAAAGATAAAAGTGGACAGGTAAAATAATTCGAAGTTTTTAATAAAAAATTCACGTGTTTCAGTTCGGCATTGAAATTATTGAACAAATCCGATCAATCAAATTGATGTCAGCTGAAGATTATTTCGAGAAACAATTTCATAGTTATGTCGAGAAAGCGGAGCAATATGATAATAAAATTGGATTCATCTCGGCGTTGAACTTCGCGATCACGCAGAGCTATGTTTTTGCTTGTGATATGTTGCTTTTCTATATTGGAACATTGTTGATTTACAATGGAAAGTATTCGCCGGGAAGGGTTTTCTTGTAAGTTGGTGAAACTAAGGGATAGACTTTTAAAAGTTGAAAAAAGTGACCACATTGAAAAATCATTTAAAGATAAACAATTTCAATAACTTTAAAAAATGGTTTTTCAACTGTTCATTGTGTCTTTCAGACAGTTTAGTCTCATCTTCAACCAAACTGATTTTTCAGAGCATTCAATGGAGCACAAATGTCAGCTTGGGGTGTGATGTACTTCTCCGCCTGGATCCCCGAGATTGTAAGAGGATCTGCTTCAGCTAACCAAATCTTCTCCTTCTTCGAAGACTCGCCGAAATCCAGAAAGTTGTCAGGAGCATCGAAACCTGTAAGAATTTTTTATTTTTTATTTATAAGTTTTGAAAATGAAAATAATTTTTTAGGAAATCGAAGGAGATGTTCGCTTGCAAAACATTGTATTCTCTTATCCATCTCGGCCGCATAAAGTGGTATGCACTGATTTGAACATTCATGCTCCGAAAGGGAAATCGATTGCTCTAGTCGGACCATCTGGATGTGGAAAGAGCACAGTGTTTGCGATGTTAGAACGGTTCTATTCGAATAGCTCGGGAAGAATTGTATGTTGTTTTGCTATTTTTGAAGGGAGATTTATTTTATAAGTTTCAGAGTATTGATGAAAATGATATCACTGATATTGATGTCCATCATCTTCGTGAAAATATCGCTGTCGTTGGGCAAGAACCGATTCTCTTCAATGGTAATAACTCTTCATCAAGAACCTTAACTCCTCATAATATTTTTTTAGCCACGATTTATGAGAACATTACGATTGGCCTTGAAAACATACCCATCGAAGATGTTCGCAAAGCATGTGCCCTTGCAAACGCGGCATCTTTCATTGAGAACTTCCCAATGGGTTATGATACAATTGTTGGAGAAGGTGGTGGAGCACTTTCCGGAGGACAGAAGCAACGAATCGCCATTGCTCGCGCGATTATCCGAAAGCCTAAGGTGTTATTGCTAGATGAAGCGACAAGTGCTCTCGATACCCAATCAGAAAAGATTGTTCAAAAGGCTTTGAGATCTGCCACCGAAGGTAGAACTAGTATCTTCATTGCACATCGATTGAGCACCGTGCAGCATTGTGATATGTGAGTTTTCTAGAACCTCGAAATATTGAAACTATGGTAATTTTTTACAGTATCTATTACATTTCCAAGGGATCAGTCGCTGAATTCGGTACCCATTCGGAGTTGATGAGTTTGAATAAGAAATACGCGAGACTTGTATCTGCACAAAGTTTGTCCTGATTTTTGTATTTTATGTTCGCCTGTATATATTGGAACTGTATATTGTTTTTCAAATTGTCACTTACGGGTTACGTTACTGCCATATAAATTATTTTCTCAGAAAAAATATGTGTAAGTAAATTTTGACTCACAACAGTTGAACTTGAAAATAAGCTTCCCAGAATGATTTAACCAAAAAAGAAAAGATTTCATAGGGTAGTTTTCCACGTATAATTCAGATTAAACAATGAAAATTCACCTAAATGCCATGTTCAGAGCAAAAACTTATAGATTATCAATAGAGCACGTGTTGCTGATTTGTGTAAGGCGTTAACTGTACGGTTAATTCTATGAAGTATACTTTCAAAATCAGCCTATGTGTTTTTTTTTTCAAACTTCCAACGTTAGTCACATAATGATGATTTATTCAAGTTAATCAATCTGACAAGCCAACATTGTTCCAATAAGAACTCGTGACTTTAATTGACAAGTTATTCTTCAGAAATTCAGTCACCAAAGATTAACATGTTATAATATATTGAATACAACCATGACATTGTATCTTTTTAGAAATGAAATAGACGGGATCAAAAGTCAAAAAAAATTGCAAGAAAAGTCACAATTCTAATTGTTTCCTTGTGTGATGTCTTGTTGAACGAATATTGTTCTCTCATTTCGTTGAACAAGAAAATAGGTTGAACTCATTAAGAGAACAGAAACGTGACCTTCCATGTGATTCTCTGAACAAAGCATCACAAACTGATAACGGACGTTTCAACTACAGTCTCTTCCATGTCACAAAATTACTTGTCTCCAAGGCACAGATTTCATGTTTGAGTGGGTTTCGTTCAGAAATTCGTTCACATTGATAGTTTGTACCTTGTGTCAATGCATTGCGTTTGAATTATAATATTTGATAAGAATAGAATATGAATAAGGGTACAAAGAACATAGTTCCGTTGCGAAAAGAGAAACGGAAGAAAATCAAATAATTGATGCAAGTGAGAAACAAGGGATTTTTTATTTATTTTATTCCTAGAATTCAATCTATATGCTCAATTGCTTCTGCCATTTCATCCAAATCGAAGTAATCTCCATCCATGTTCCATCCTTCGATAAGGGGTTCTATGGGAAGCACAATTTGAACTTCTAGGTTAGCCACTTTTGGACCATAGAACCCTTTCCAGAATTGATTGTCTCTGCCAGCTGTGACGATTTTGAGAAACCTCATTCCGGATGGGTATTTGTCGAGTTGCACAGTCATTTTCTCCCAGTTTGCAGCTGAAACAAAAATATGGTTGAAAAAAAATGATCAAAGAATCATCTAGGTTGGGTCTCCAGAAGTCAGGGCCGGTTTCAAACTCTTGAACTGTGAAAAAAGCAAGATTGGGTCGTGTGTCTGAACAGACTCAACCCAAAAATGTCTGAGTCCAGTTACGATGATCATTTCTAAAATGTTTTATGTATATAAAGAAGAATTATATTATTTCTAGGAACTTTCGCATAATTTCTGATAATGCACAAAATTATTGAGAAATTCGTGTGACAAATAACAATAACGTGAGATTAATTTTGTTCATTTTTTTTCAGTTTTTTTTGTAGTAATTCTTGAAATTTTAGACTAAAATAAAAAGTATTGGGTTCTTTTTCATACTTGATTATCCGATGATTAGACCCTAGCTATCGAAATCGTATGAAAGTGACTACGGGATGATGATGTTGATCATGGTTGAAAAATCTATCGAATGACATATTTCTTATCGAAAATCTCTATTTTTAAATAAAATAATTCTCTCGTGTAATACGGTGAGTTATATTCTAGTAATTTAGCTATAACTCGATTTAAATTGGTCAAACTGACATCAAATTTTAACTTTGTTCAGGTAACACTCATAAAACATGTTTGAAACTGAACCGGTATCATTTGAAAAAGAGAGACCTTATTTACTTTTCGAAAATTGAAGAAGTACTTCAGCCTACCAGGTTGTGCTATGTTATCATCATGATGTGCCTAACTTGTTTTTTTGCGTGAGCTGCCGTGATGCCAGATAATGACCAAACCCGATAATAACTAACTTTGCCATCCTTTCCACCGCTTCGAAACAATTCCAACTCGATTACTCTTCTGCTCTTCTCCAAGCTGTTCCCATTCCCTCGTCGAATCTAATCTTGCCATCATCCCCACCACTGCCGAACAATCGTAACGATGATTGACCGATTGATTGATGATGATTAATGGACGAACGTGGTCGAGAACCCATGGCTAGAAAAAACCGATTTCAACGAACACCGTTGATATGGTTTTGGTTTTGGTTTTGGTTTTACTACTGACATGAATACCACTTTTGACAAGATCGATTGTGACTAGAATGTACGATTCGATGAAGGAAAATGCGAAACAGTTGTCGACTGATTGATGAGGTGTACAACCAACTCCTTTCTTCTCTATTTGAATTCTGAAATCATAGCAACTAGAGACTGCTATTTATCAGAATAGTATTTACCCATCTCCACCCACACCAATCTCCAAACCATATTTCCGAGCATGTTGTTCAAGTGTCAATCGATCATCGATTTCATAAGGTCGAAAGATACCAAATCCTCTATTTGACTTCACCTAAAATAAAAATACTAATAATTCAAAAAAATTAAGAGTATATATGTTAAATTTTTGGTAAAGCTTGTTGGTTTTGTTATTTTTTGACTTTCCAATGATGGAAATTCAAATGCAGTAAGCTATAGGTTTTTAAAAAAAACCTAGAAATAAGTCCTATATGACTATTAACTTATAATTATGAAAAACTGTGGAAACTTTGAAGACTTACCTTTTTGAAGGAATTTTCTGGAAGTTATATATAACTGAATGTCAGGGGAATTTTTTGAATTAAAATATTTTATCGCAAGCTAACCTTGTTCGTCCACATACTACTTACAAAAAAGGAGATGGTTTCGAAAATTTTGATATTTTTAACGAAAAATATGTCGTTCGATAGATTTTTGAACGCTGACCCACATCTTGTATTCATATTTTGTCGAAGGCAATGTCCGAAATTTAGGTTCAAAGTCTATTAGATCTCATATATGAATCAAGTATGAAATATACGCGTAGAATACTTATTTTCATTTAAAAAAATTTCAAAATATAGCTTTATCTTCATAACTTGGAAATCCTAAGAAAAAAAAAGAGAAACGGAAAAAATTACATACTATTTTCAGGTATTTTTTTTTTTCCATGTATTTTTTTCGAATTGAAAATATATGAAACTTTTAATTAGTTTTTTCAGCATTTTTCGTATTTTAGTTTAAACTTCAAGGTTGGAAATTGTGCATTAGGACTCGCCTTAATTTGTTAATCGAACATGCTTGAAAAAAATACGTCTAAAATTGTGGACATAGTTTTTTTTTTTGTAAATACCTCCTTTTTGTTAACCGTAACATTTTTCTGAATTCTCGCCTTAATTTGTTAATCGAACATGCTTGAAAAAAATACGTCTAAAATTGTGGACATAGTTTTTTTTTTAAAAATACCTCCTTTTTGTGAACCGTAACATTTTTCTGAATACTAGGGTAGAATCAATTGTGGTTGATTTTTACGAAATATAATATCATTTCCGTGTGTCTGAAACAGGTTTTCATAAAAATCATTCGACGAACTTTTGAACGTTGATCAACATCCCGTATTTGGGTTTCGCGTTCGTCGTTTCTCAGTACCCGAAGAACAGATAGTTTCTCCTACGTGACAATCAGAAAGTTCAGAATTTTCAGTAAAATTTTCAACTTAACAGTGAAAGATAGGGGTAAAAATTGACAAAATGAATAAAATCGGAACTATTGCTTGAATAATTCGTTTTTTTTTATTTTGTGATCTCAGCACTCTTTTTATAACTTAATCACCACAATTGCTACTTTCAAATCGTTCTCAAAAACTTCGGGACAGATTTTCGTGCACAAAAGCAAAAATTAAATACTGGATGTTGAACAGCGTTAAAAAATCTATCGAATGACATAGATTTCGTAAAAAACCTTTTTTTCTCTCTGAAAAAAACAATAATTTTGCTCATTGTGTAAAGTTTTGATTTTGATTCTACCAATAAAAAATGCATTGTTATTTTGGGGAGTCTTTTCATATAAATAATTTCAATGAAATATGTTCTGTCAGACATTATTAAAATTGTCCGGGAGAAATACACAACAACAACAATAACAAAGTTATTTTTTGGAAGCACGTGACTCTTTTTGTTTCCTAACTAGCAACTCACAATTTCTTCTCGATTAAATTTGAAATTCTTCGATTCCTCTTTCGATACTCCATGATTCAGAAATAGATTATTATCAGCAGCATCTAGCCACGATGGCGAGGGGAGAAAATACATGTTTTGCGAATCAAATGATGCAAACAAAAATGTGTGGTGTTCTGGAAAAAATCTGGAAACAATCAATCAACGTTATCATTGAACGCCGAAAATGTTGCGAAATGTAGTGGTTTTTTTGGGGAGACCCGCCTCCTATCAAAGTACAAAAACGTGAATATGAACTGAACATGATGATGATATTTTCTAGTTCCAGGTTTTTTTTCTTGTTTCAGTTATTGGAGGCAGACGACGAGAGATATGCATGAAGAATGGGGTATTTAAGAGACGCAGAAGTTGAAGGGTAATTTTTCAACGGAACATTTCAACGAATAGAATATGCAAGGCGACGAAACGGTTCAAATTAAGTCATACCGTTTTAGGAGGAAATATTTTCATGAAAATCTGGGGATTTTGAATGAAATTTATGTCGTTTGGTAGATCTTGAGACGCTGAGAAAGATACCGTCTTTGGTTTTTGTGAAACGGCTCGCAGAACGGAGAGATTTCCTAGTTTAGACACAACCTCTGACAAGGGAGGTTCGCGAGCTGTTACTTTCAACTTTTTCTTAAAATTTGTGCACTTATGTAGTTTGACCTCCTGATCATCATGGTGTATTTTTTATCTGCCGGAAATTTTTGTGAAAAAAGTTATGATAGATCAAAGTTATTTCATGACCATTTTCGAGAGAAAAAATGAGACATTTACCTTTGAAAAATTTTCACGTGAGTACAAATTAATTTATTTTGTGTTGCCCTTATTTTATAACAGTTATGAGGTGCAGTGAAAAAATGTCTAAAAATTCATAACTTTTTTCACAAAAATTTCCGGTGGATAAAAAATATACCATGATGATCAGGAGGTCAAACTACATAGGTGTACAAAATTTGAGAAAAAGTTGAAAGTAACAGCTCGCGAACCTCCCTTGTGAGCTATCCGCTTTACGAGGTTTTGAATATTGATCAAAACTATATAAATTTTTTATATTATTTATTTAAAAATTAAATTATATAAAATAGAGTAGTTAAAAGACACCTAGACAGTTGGAAATCATTTTTTATTAGTTTAGAACATTTGCCGCATTTTCATAGTGTTTGCACACAAAACACACAACTTGCCGGAAATATTCACAAATTGTAATCAAAGCGAACTAATTTATCTCAATGAAGCAAACCAGCTTGGTTGTTGGATTTAGAAGTTCTCATTGGCTAGGTGCATTAAAGATTTTGCACAACTTCCAAGTACAAATTTACTTCAAAAATTTCAATTTTCTGAAATTATAAAATTCATAAAATTTCGAAATTTTCACAGTGAATCAAAAATGAATGCAACGCAAAATCATTTAAGGTTCATACCTCATTCGGGAGATCGATTTTTGAGCAATTTTATGTCAAAAACATATTGTATGAGGCTTTGTATTAGGAACCTGAATACCTAGCTTCTGATGTATTTTTTTGGAGATCAATTTTGAGCTTTCCAGAGGAATTTCGTAAAAACTGATCACAGAATGTTTTTGAGCGTCTCAAGATCTATAATATGATATATATTACATCCCAAAACTTCATATTTTCCCAAAATCATTTCCTTGTTGAAATAGGTAACTTTGGGAATCAATCGGAAATGAAAACTAATCACTTCACTATCTTTGAAAGTTGCAACCGTTAGGTTTATTTTGCTGTTTTTTTTGGAACTCATTGCTAACAAGGGAACTTTATGAAAAGAGTTGGGAGATTTTCGATGAGATACGTCATTCGATGGGATTTTGATCGCTGATCTGTCCAATCTGCCCAAAAAATTTCAATTAGGTTTAAAATTTTGAGAATAAAGTTGTATCAAGTTGTGAAAAAGCATGATGCAATCAAAAATGTTTATTAATTCTGACAATTTTATCCACTATCTTTCATCTTTCACAGTTAATTTGTAATCTTCACTAAAAATTGTGAATTTTCTGATTGTCACGTAGGAGAAACTATCTGTTTTTCGAGTATTGAGAAACGACGAACGCAAAAACCAAATACGGGATGTTGATCAACGTTCAAAAGTTCGTCGAATGATTTTGCTGAAAACCTGTTTCAGACACACGGAAATGATATTGTGTTTTGTAATAACCAATCACATTTGATTCTATCCTGGTATCAGGGTTTCAGAAAATGTTAGGATCCAACAGGAGGTCCTGGAACAACAATGCTATATCCAATTTCGGGCGCATTTTTTTCAAGCTTCTTCTATGGTATTTTTGAGCAATGCTCAGAAATTCTTGAACTCATACTACAGGGTCAATTATTTTTCACACGACACATTAAAAATGTTCATTTTTCAAAGTTTTATTTCTCGAATGTTGAAAAATGGGTCGTGTTTTTTGAAGGATCTCAAAAATGATCATGGTTTCAAAAAAGGGGCGGATAAGAAACTACTCGAAATTGGAAAAAAAAGTTGATTTTTTTTCTTTCTGAAAAAAAAGTTTTGCATAACGAAAAAATTTCTTTGCGATCAAACGGTGGCCACAATTTGCACACTTCTTTGAGTGTATACACAACTTGTTTCAAACGAAACAAAACATTTTGTTAATAATAATTTCGCGAGTTCGCAATAGAGCACACTTTCTATTGCGTGTTCGTTTTTTGTTATTTTTGAACCCGTAGCGCGCTATCCTACGTAGGATATAACAAAGCATAGCAAGCATCACAACCCGGCTACCGTCGGCTGATCCGTTGAATGATCCCTTTGTCATCACTGTTAAGTGCGTCATGATGTGCCTCTTTCTTTTTATCTCAATATATTCCTCAAGTTTGAGCATTAAATCCAACACGTCGAGCACAATATGAATTTGTTGAACCATTAAAAAAATGAAAAGAAATTTTAAAGCCGAACCAGATAGCTCAACTCTGCTATTTACTGTCCATTAGCCAATGTTGACCAACAAAAAAAATACAGAACTATTGTCGATTCGATTTTTTGTGATCATTGGAAGAGGTCGAGCTTTTGCTTTAAAAAAAATTGAGCATAAAAAGTTCAACAACAGTTGTGATATTTATTTTTTCGGATCCCCAAATTTTTTTTCATATTAGGTACATAATTTTGAAATTTTCTATACGGTAGCAAAACCTCGAACTAACAATACCATCATCAAATAGTTTATAAATAGAAACAAAGAAAAACCACGAAATAAATTAGAATCTCTCGAGCCAGAATTAAACTCTGCGAGCACGAGCACGAAGATGGGCAAAGATCTCATTATCCGATTTGAATTGTGTGTCGAATGGATCATCAAACTTGCATCCAATGCGATAGTTGACAGTCGAGTTCAAGCATTTGCCCGATCGCCAAAGAATCGACTCCTCTCCTCGTTTCTCGATTTGATAAGAGACAAAGTTGAAGCAAGCACGATGTCCTTGATCAATGTATGAGATGAAGACAGTGTGCGATTTTGGGCACACCAAGTCACAATATTCACGCTCTTGTCCATCGTGCTCTTCCTAAAAATGTGTGGGTCATAAATACATAGATAGCAAGCTTTAAAACTCACAGTCCAGCATCCAAGTCCAGTTGGGACTGGTCTTCCGGTCTCCAACTCTTCCTCCTTCAACACCAAATGACACGTGGCACGGTCTGGTCCACCACGAATGGTGTTTGTTGGTGTAGAGCACTTCAACTCACGATATTCTAAAAATTATTGATTTTTGTTTTACACCAAACAAAAAAGGTCAAAACTCACGATGGTATCCAATAACAGTGCATACCAAGAAGGCGGTCAACAAAACGCTTCGAAAAATCATCGTCGCTTTTTCGTCCACGAATGACCAAATCAATTTCAACAACACTATTTATATATGCCATCGACCGGTTCGGATATGCATGGCAGAATAATATTATTATTAATTATAATATTATTATTATTATTCTTATCTTGTTTTTAGGCGGCCTTGGTGTTTGGCTGGCAAGCGAAACGCAACTTGATTTTTGTATATGATTCTATTTCTTTCTTTTTTTGCTGTGTGTGTGTCATTGAATTTGGGAGATTAGGGAGGATATGGACGCAATGGCCTTTTAATTTTATTTAAATATGCAATAGACTATAAAAAAAAAATTTTAAAAAAATTTCTCCCCGGCCGGGAATTGAACCCGGGTCTCGCATGTGACAGACGCGGATACTCACCACTATACTACCGAGGACATGTGTGTAGCAGGCGAAAATTGTTTAGATAAAAAAGTTGTTTGACCACGAATTCTGTTTTTTGTCGCAAAAATATACCCAAATTTCATTGCTACAGTATATATTTAGTAGTACTGTATTTTGTTTCCAACTACAGTAATCCAATCTACAGTAACTTACCGTCAAATAATTGTACAGTACATATTAATTTGTAGTTTTTTCGGCTCCGCGACTTTTCGCCACCAGACGTTTCGACACCGCGACATTTCGCCACCGGACGTTTCGACACCGCGACGTTTCGCCACCGGACGTTTCGACACCGGATAATTTTTTGAAATAAATTGTTCAATATTTTATGCCAGAGGTTTTCGGGTATGACAAACATCATGGTGATATTCATTTTTAACCAAAAAAGAACTACACCCGAGTTTTCACCCATTTTTGGTCAAAAATTGACTGACCTCGATTTTGATGATACTTTCGGATTAAAGGTATTTGATGACTATGCAAATTTCGTGGTTTGGTTTAATTTTTTTTAATTAAGTAGTCAGTTATCTAATTTTTGACCAAAAATGGGTGAAAACTCGGGTGTAGTTCTTTTTTGGTTAAAAATGAATATCACCATGATGTTTGTCATACCCGAAAACCTCTGGCAGAAAATATTGAACAATTTATTTCAAAAAATCATCCGGTGGCGAAACGTCTGGTGGCGAAACGTCGCGGAGCCGTTTTTTCTAATCAAAATCGCTATACTTTTAAGATTAAAATACAATTCCGGTTACTGTATGTCAAAAAATGCACCTACAGTAATCCAAGAGCGTCGACTACTGTATTTTAAATCAATTTTATTACAGTAACCCAACAGCGTCGAGGTACAGTACTATTAAGATATTGTGATTACTGTAGACTTTAACTCACATTGATAAAATCATGGTTCTTTCAACCTACAGTACTCCGTGATACTGTACATCCTTACAGTTCTCCGCGAAGAACTACAGTAACCTTGTGATCTTTACTTTACATTTCAAGGTTACTGTAAATTTCTAACAAGGGCTAAAAACTTTAAGATCATTTTTAAATAAAATTATTTCATTAAAATAAAATCATTTGTTCATAAAAACAAGAAAACATCAAAAGTAATAAATAGGTTAATAAATAAAGGCACAGAGAAGACCTTGAAAGACCTCGTGATTTCCAAAGAATATTAAGAGATTCTGGATAATTAAAGGCACATTATGAGTATGTGAGGAGATCAAAAAGTGATTGGATTTTGGTGAAAAACGAAGGCGAGACCAGATTATTGATGGAATTGTGGAGCCATCATTTCGAGATTCGGGATTGCCTGAAAAAAATTCGTAAAAATTGCAACTTTTTGGAGATTTCTGGTTATTTACCTGTTGAATGAACTGGACAGCTTGCTCGTTTTGATGAAGCTTTTGCTGCTCAATGAGCTGCTGGAGCACCATTTCTGGGTCAGTTTTTGGTGCAATATCCATCGGCTCATGGACTTGTTGCACAGGCTTCTCCTCCACATGATCCTCATCTTCCCCTTTGATTTGATCGCGCAATTTCTCCAAGATCGAAAATGAGTCGCCTCCATTTTGCTCAATGAGCATTTGCAACATTTGTGGGTCGAACAAGGTCGATGTCGAGTTTGATGGATTTGTGGCCGATAGATGATCTTGAATCTTCTTGGATTCTTGTAAATTCTTTACTCGTCTCAAATACGCCACACGATTATCGATTTGTCGACCGAGTCGTGGATTTGGTGGCAATCCAAGTCGTCTAATCTCCTCGTCGATTTTAGCGGTTCTCACTTCTTGCAGCCAGTTTTCATTGAACGATTTATCGACAATTTCCCGCAATGTTTTCGGTAAACCAGCATGGCTTCCAGCTTGACCGACTGGTTCAATTCCATGATTATGACCCGCTTTCTCTTCGACGATATAGAATTCGTCTTGTTTCTTGACGCGCAACTTGAATCGACACTTATTTTGAAGACGATTCAGGCATTCAAAGTACATCCAACCATCCATCTTTCTGTCATCCTTCTCAATCACATAAAGTGAGAAGACAAGTGCTTCGAATTCTGCTTTAGATGTAGTTGTGAAGCATTCAAACCATCCATCTGTTCGAGAAGATTGAGACTTTCTGAAAAATAAAAACCTTTATAAATCATTTTGTAGATTGTTTTTGAAAATACTTTGAGATAAATATTGAATAAAATGAGGTAGACAAATCCACTTTGAATTCAAAACCCATCTAGGAGTTGATAAAGCCTTGATCATGTTAAAAATAAAAATTCGAATTGACTTTTTTTGTGTCATGAGAGTACATATCTTTTACGGGTGAATCTTTGATTTTTTTTATGTTACTAAGAACATTTCTTGGAAATCCATTTTTTAACAGCAGATACCGGCTTTTGTAACTTGAAAAAAATCTGAACATATCTTCCGAATCGGACCAAATACGATAAATTATATAATACGATAACAAATAAGCCTGAAACTGGCCTAACTCAGCCCAAAAACAAATTAAATTTCTGAATAACATGTTATCTGGTCTAGGTAACTTTTTAGATGTACCGAATTCTCAAATGTATCCAGTAAATCTAGATAAAAATCCAAGTTCCTGAATCAAACTCGAATTTAAAAATCCAACTTTGTCTAATTTTCCAGAATTTCTTTTTTGTTCAACGTCAAAAACAACTTTTCTCAGGTTTTCAACTTTTTAAGTCAAGTGGAATTCAATTCACCTCTGAGTACAAAACTATAGTTAATATCTATGAGATTTTGATGCTCGAAAAGTCAAGAATTTCAAAAAAAAAAAAACTAAGATTTTGATGCTCGAAAAGTCAAGAATTTCAAAAAAAAAAAAAACTAACCCATTTGCCATATTGACATCATTTCCACTATGCGTAGTCGAACCATTCGACCCATCATTCTCTTGATCGAGTGGCGAATTCGCAGCTCGCGACGATTCCGAGTCATTAGATGGCGATGGCTTCTCCGACGTCTCATGATCATTTTGCATCGAGTTGGTTTGAATCAACATTTGTTGAGCGGTATTGAAAAGTGGCATATTTTGAAGAAGTTTTAACATTTGTTCGTCGATTTTGATGTCACCTTGTGGCAGTTTTGGCGTGGGGAGGACATTGTTTTGAAAGTTCTGCAAAGAAAAAAAAATGATTTTCGTTGTTATCAGTTTATTTTTCTCAAAGAGGTAATGATATGGAAACCAGTTTCTGCAAAATGGAGAATTCCGGAAATTCAGTTACCAAAGTTTAAATTTTTCTAGAGACTATAAACTTATGAGAAAAATTTTGAAGAACTTTGTATATGGATGTTTGAAAGAACAGTACCATAAACTTGATGATTGAAAAACTTATTTTAATATCGAAAACACGAAAAAATATATTAAAAAGTCAGAAAAAAAAACGATAAAACTATCAATGAGGAACGTCTTATCAATAAAACTTTGACTCTTAACACACTCGAAACACACTAAAATTTGGTAATTTTTCGCTATGATATTCAATTCCTACGTCTAAAACTGCTCCAGTGAGTTTTTAAGTTTTCGAAAAGCGTAACTGTAAGACTTCTGAACTGAACCCTGAGCTAAGTGCTTGAAAAATCTTGTATGTACTGATAACTTGAATATAAAAAATTGTTACACATAAAATGCTGATAATGAAATCATCGTAGTTTCAATACTCACTAGGATAAGACACGGAAGAATCTTCTGTGGGGAAAAACGGCAACTTTGCAGAAATTTCCCGCAAAGTTGCGACAATTCCACACACAAAATTGCGTCATTTCCTGCCTATTTTTAGTTGTCCGAGCCGTCCTTCAATCACCTTCCTTGATGTTAAACTTAATAAAAACCACTTCCCCATTCAAGTTATGTTTGAAAATTCTAAAAACTGACCGGAATGATGAGTTGATTGAGTGCCGAAAACGCATTGGCCCCATCAAGTGACATTGTTGTTGTGTACTTTCTGAAAATTGTCACATCTAATTTCCGTTTGATAAATAATCAGACGAATTGAACAAGAAAAAAAAGAAAAAAGAGAAAATTTTTCTCCCAACTTTATTTGAAAATCAATTTTCAGGTTAATGATTGAACATATATTTTTTATCTTCATTTTTTTTGCAAAAAAAAACCG
The DNA here is from genome assembly GCA_900536415.3 of Caenorhabditis sp. 38 MB-2015. NCBI lineage: Eukaryota > Metazoa > Nematoda > Chromadorea > Rhabditida > Rhabditidae > Caenorhabditis > Caenorhabditis quiockensis. The sequence goes on from LR548903.1 coordinate 28,838, forward strand.
ACAAAATTTCTTTGATCAAAAAAATTGTTGAGTTGAGAAAAAATTGTTGTCTGGGTATGGTTTCGGAGAGAATTTCTGCGAGAAAAATGAAGAGATTTTTCAACACAAAACAAAAGAAACGAAAACATTGTTAAGCTTTTTGAAAAATGAGAAGAGAGGTCATAAATGTGTGAGGGGGGGGGGAGATATCAGATCTGATAAAGTTCATGAGGGAAAATGACAAATAAATGTGACATATCAAGTGAAAAAATATCAGAAGAAGGAGAAGAAGAAATCGAAAAAAGTGAAACAGACATATTTATATTGGTTTTTTCTTGATTTTCAAACTTATTGGGGTTTTTTTCCATATCATATGTTCCTTTAAATATATTTTTTTACAAAAACTGTAGTTAACTATTGACATTACTTTGTTAAGAACACTCCAATGCAAAGTGAATGTACCAGTAATATAGTTTTTTTTTCTAATTGACCTAGATAAACTTGATGACGTCATTATTGGTTCCTTTGTGTTTGTGTGTGGACCACTATAATACTATTGTTTGAAATTGAATCGCCTCCATGCTATTAGGGTAGGTTCGATTTCTAGCATAGATTATTTTCAGAACAGAAAAATACGTCAAGGTTTCGAATTTTCGTATTGAGACCTTTGTTGACGAGAATTTCTAACTTTTACCTATCGAATCAGATTCCGACATCAAAATCCGCTGGAAATTCCTAATAAAATGGCAAAAACTTGAAAATTTATCGGTCAATCAGTGCCAAAATCGGTCTCTACGAACCTGAATACCCCTGAAAACATGATTCTGAAAAGTTGCAGAAGCTTGATTTCAGACTTTTTGAGCTGGAAAACTGAAAATAGCAGGTTACTCTCCATATAATGGAAAAGGTAATAGTGTCTGTTGTTCTTTCTTGGACCTAGATAACCTTGATGACGTCATAAGCCGATTTTGTGTGCTAAGTTGACCAGAAAAACCATTCGAAAAGACACTTTTGTTAGAAATAATTGTCGGTTTCTAGAGTCCATAGAAAATTTTGACTTTTCTTGGTCTGAAAGAGAGTTTCTACGGGTCACAAAACTTCGAAACGAGAATCGGAAAATAATTGTAGCTACCTGTAAATTAGAGTATCATTAATTGCTGAAATAGAGAAGAAGGAAACCTATAAATTCGTTCAGCAAAATGAATAGAATAACTATTAAAAAACAAGCGTTTGGAAAGTTTCCAAATAAAAATAATAATAAAAAAAATGAAGAAAAGGAGAACGCGAGTGGCGTTGGGCGAACGATGATGGTGTTAGTTGTACAAATGATGAAAAAAAGAAGAAGAAGAATGGTGCAATGTGTTTGAGAAGAGACTCGCACAAAAAAATGGTGCGAGACGAAGGCAGTGTGCAAGACGAAGAGGCGTAGAGAAAAGAATATGAAAGTAGGGCGGGGGACCACGGCCTGTTGACACAGAAAAAAAATGTGCGAAAAGAGAATATGTTTGGTCGGTCACTCACAGCCCCAAACATAATATACATGACAAAAAAATGATATAAATGAGAAGAAAAGTGTTATAAACATTTGTGCTGATCTTGTCTGCTTGGAGTACTATTGATCGTTTGTTAGTGGAATATTAGGAACAAAGGAGTAATGATATAAAATTAAAATTGGGAGGAAGTATGTGGAAAGTTGAAAAGAACGAAAAAAAAAAAAAAAAATTAAATTTTCAAATTCCCTCCTTCAATGGAGCGCACTTTCCTCGGTGAACTTCTGTTTTCGTTTCAAAAAACAGTTTTGATTTCTTTCCTGTTTTGTTGCGTTTTTAGATTCAACATCATCATGTTTAACATTCATTTTGATGGCGAAACACGTTTATAATCATTACCAATCTCGCAAAGATGAAAACACATCTCTAAATTTGCTTTTTTGACCTTAAACTTGAAAAAATAGGCGATTGAAAAATTTACTTATCAATTCATCATTTTTTGTTTTCTATCAGATAACATTATGACTATTACCCATTCGATTTTTATGTAAATATTGAATGTTGTTAGTATTACTTTCCCATTTGTTTTTTTATTATGAGCAATTGGAGAAAAGTAGTTCCCTTTTATGACATATTTTAAAAGTACAACTTCCCAAGTTTTTGTGCAACAGATGGTATGACTAACACCTGTTGTTTCTTTGTTAAAAATCTTTTTTAATTGCTATACAATTGTGGGTTATTTTCAGAAAATGCCAAAAGTCGCAGAAAAGTTAGTCTTTGAAATCGAAGCCAGTAGATTACCAAATGGAAAACTCACAAGCAATACGATTATTATTGGAGGTTTGCCATGGTTAGTTTCATGTCAAATTGAGAACCCCAAAAAAAATCGAATTGCAGGAAATTGACAGTTTTGAAAAAATGGATCGGCGAACATGAATATCTGGCACTTGAATTGACTTGCAATTCAGAAAGCCTTAATAACATTTGGAATTGTGTAGCTGATGTCACATTCACGATCAGTAAAATCTGTGAAGATTATCAGTTGGACCCGACCGAAAAAGTTTATGAAAATCAAAAATTTGAGAGCAGCATGAAATCTATTTTATATGATCAAATTATGCCATGGGAAATATATACGGATCCAGAGAATGGATATGTTTCGAAAAAAGACATATCAATTTTCACTGCAGCTATCACTATTAAAAGTGAATTTGGAATTGTACAAGATGCATTCTTTGAAATGAAAAAACGATGGGATGAGACTGCTGATGCTGTTGTTAGAATTGGAGAGAAAGAAGTCAAGATTCACAAAGGGGTATTTGATAAATTTCAATTCTCGTAGTTTTAAAAAGGATTTTCCAGTTCATGTCCCTCAACTCAACATATTTCCATTCGATGCTCAATGGAGCATTCGTCGAAGCGTCAGGAGAAATTAAACTCGAAGACGTTGATTATGACGAGTTCGTAGAGATGCTCGATGTTCTGATTGACGTCGGAAAAAAGACGAAGACAATCAATGGTATGATGAACAAATGAACCAGAGCTGTTTGAAAAACACAAAGAGGAGCATTTTCCGCCAAAGAAAAATTAGATTTTGAATTTTCTTTAATCGATTTGGGGTTAGGAGAACTTGCAGAGTTAATTTGTGATAATGTCACACATCGAAACAAAGAAAAAAGCGGAATCGCACATTTTGGTTCGAGAAATGAACATTCTGGTTTTAATAGAGTATTTTGACCACCCATAGAGCTATTTAATACCCAGTAGGGGGTCCCCTTCTTTTCACCATAGTTAAGTAGTTATTGGTGTTTGTTTATATTGATTTTCCTGCACTAATGTGCGAATCTCTAAAAGTAAGAATAGGTAAAAGTCAGTTTTTCGGTTAAAAAAAATGTATTCGATTAAAATATATCAGCTTATTGTTAAACAATATCAGTATTATTCAAAAGAAGATCATTCATTTTTAAATTCAAAGACGAGAAAAATGTTTTAAATGTTAAATCTCAACACAAGACCAATTTAATGTACATTAGGAATAGATTTATGCGTACCAGAGTTGAGCGGAAGTCATTTTTTGAAAAGTCGGAATTAAAATTTGTTTTCCGGAAGTCGGAATTAGGATTTCCATTCGCGGAAGTCGGAATCAAGTTTTTCACTTCCGGAAGTCGGAAGCTCTAAAACGTGCGGAAGTCGGAATTCGGAAGTCGGGAGTGCTTTTGGTGTTTATTTTTCCGTCCGAAACACATTTTTGTTTGTAAAAATTAGATAAACTGAACAAAAATTGAGAAAAAAATACGGAAAACAACTTCCGCCCAACTCTGATGCGTACCTATAATTCCTAAATGATTTTCAACAGGAAAATATGTTGGCTAGTTTATTTTGGTACTCACAATTATCACAGAAGGTATATGACATTTTTGCAGTTGTTCTCAACCATTTTTGGTTCAGCTTTCAAAAAAAAGGAACAGAGATTTTCCCCGATTTTCAGAATAATATTCCAGAACAGCTCTGAAATGTTGAACATTTTCAGCGAACAACGTTGCCAGTATTCTTCGCATGGGAGACATGTTCGACATCAAAACACTCGTTTCGTATTGTGTAGATTTTCTCATCGACACGGATGACGTCAAGTTGTTCGAGAAGTTCCGCTTGTCCGCAATGTATAATCTCAGCGCAGTTCAGGTGAGAAGAGAAAAAAAAATGTAATCATATCTGCCTACGAGTAAAACTTTATCATTACAAAAAATCATCCTTGTTCAGTAAAGAAACCATTTTTTTATTATAATGCTATTCCAACAGCCATTTATTGTTCTATAAAAGATATATTCTTTAAAAAAATCAAACTGAAACACTGAATTTTGATGATCTCGGACTGAAATTTGGAAAAAGGCGAAAACGGTTGTGATTATTGAATAAATCTGGATTCTTTGCACTAATTATAACAAAGCCGACCTTCTTTTGTTTAGTTTCGGCCGATTTTTTAGATTGGTGAATGGAATTGGTTGTTTATTTTTAACCAAAATATAGACTGTAACTCATTTTTTTTTTCCATAATTCCTCCAGTCTCACGGCGAAATATTTTATATTCATCAATCCACTTCGAAAATCTCACGTTTCTCGTTAAGATATTTCCTTGATTTTTCATCAAGCCCTTTCAAAAAACCAAAAAAAAAATCCCAAGAAAATGGAAAAATTGGGGAAGTGAAAGTGCGCACACGCAATGCATCCAGATTGTTTTTCGTCTCGATTTCTTTCTAAAAATAAAAATTACATGTCTGATTATTATCAGAATAACATGTCAGTCGCGTGAGAATGAAATATTAAATTTTTACCGTAATTCCCTTCATTTTAAGGGAAAGTTTAGTTTCAATTCATATATATTTTTCTGAAACTCGTTTTGTAATTTTTTGTAGCCAGAAAAAAATTAATGTTCGAATATAATAATAGGCCTAAAAATGACATAGTTAATTTGAGTAATGTTTGATGTTTCTTCAGGAGAGATGCTTGCGATCAATGGGCAGTCTTCAACAAATTGTCACATTCGCAAAATCTCCAAATTTCACCGAGCTCCCAATTGATACCCAACTCCTCATTCTCTACCGTATACTCGTTTTTCTCCCATCATCATACTAACCATCTTTGAACAAATTTTCTTTTTTTTGTGTTTGTGTTGTTTTATCCTGTTGAAAATGAATAAAACCCGATTATTTATTGGAACCTCTTTCTCACCTAATCCTATTTTTTCGGCGCATCTTTTATCTCCTATTTTTTACCCCTTTTGTTTTTCAGTCCCTCTTAATGATTACTGAAATCTTATTCATATTATTATTATTCTTTTTTTTTTTCTATTTTGTTTTCTTATTTTTGCGAAAAGTGATTAAGTCGGTCGGCCAGCCACCTGCTTTTTCGTTCTATTTTTCTCAGAGCAGAGCGGTGGTGGTTTTTTTTTTTGCGAGACTGAAAATGGGTATGATTTCATCTTGTATCCGAAAGGATCATAGGGATTTGCCACCGAAAATTGGAAGGGATTTTTGTGTTTCCGAGAAAATTCAGTTTTTTCGCTTCGCTCTTCATGACGAATTTTTTCTCCTCTTTTGTGTAATTATTTGCTTTTTCTCTTGAAAAAGTCTGAAAATAGCAGCTGAAAATGTTTGAGATTTGAAGTTTGATTTTGTTACAGTTGAAAAAGCTGGAGCAAAAATCGATTTTTTGGAATTAAAAATGTGTAGTTTTTCAAGCAGTTAGCTTGAATACAACCGAGTTTTTATTTGTTTTTTTTTGTCGAGATGAAGTGGGATTTTTTTTTTGGAATTTGAGCTTTTTTTTTTAGAATTGGGGTTCAAAAAAGACAAAATCAAAGAACGTTTCTCAAATTTTGAATCTGGAATTGACCTAAAAATGAGAATTTCGTCAGAATTTTTAATAGTTCAGTGAGAAAAGTTTCGGGAATCTAGAAAACAGTTCAAAAATTGATTTTCAGCACCTGAATTTTTGGTTTCAACCTTAAAATCCTATTCTGTTATCATTTTTCAAGTTTCAGCATTGAAAATTGAAAAGTTCACATCAAAAAATTTGAAAGTAACATTACATAAATTAAAAATTGCAATTTGGATACACAAATTATTCTTGGAGATTCGTATTGAATCAAAAAGATTAGATGATTTAGGTTGAAGAAATAAATATAATCTTGTTGTTATACATTTTTCTGACTTTGGTTAGATATAATTTTTTTGAGTTATTGTGACTAATTTTTGACATTGATCCCTATTAAAATGCTATTCATGAATAGCTTGATTACTCATAAGTAAATAATTTGAACTATTGTAGTGTTTTGTAGCTACAATTTCAGGATTTTGGAAAATGTACAGTTACAGTAATACTAGTGGTAGCTACTGAAATTGTTCACTGAACTCTTGGAATTGGAATTTTTAGTTATATATGAACCAGAGTCCACCTATATAGATTTTTTCTTAAATTGTATTTGAACCCAAACATTTTTTAGGAACCAAATTCTGAAGTATAGAAGTGGAACAAGTTTCAAGGGGGTACGGTAGTTTTTGCATGAAATAATGTTAGGAAAAGGGGTTCTCCAACAAATGAAATTTTGAGAATATGTAGGGGGGTCACTTGGGCAGCTAAAGTGAGCAAATCATCGAGGTCATTAAGGGGAGCTGCTCGACAACGAGCAGCTCGCTCGCTTGCTTTGGTGAGTGTCCAGGCTCGAGCTCGTGAGTCTGCTCATTGAGCAGTTGAGAGGCTATAGTAGAAACTATACATCACTTCCTGGTATATCGTGGTTTCTAATCTGGTTGGATCTGGATTCAAGCTTGAAAATACAGTACTCAAAAACCTATAATTTTACCACATAGGTTAAAATGTGCTCTAGTGATAATCATGTTTTAAGGCGTCAAATACCCACGTTGAATTTCGAAGTTTTGAATCTAGACAAACTTTTTAAAATCTTTTTTGCAAAATAATTCAAAAATATGGTCCGTAAAAGTGCGTCGTTGTACACTAAAATCTGCAAACATCTAACATTACGAACAATTTGTGAGTGTGTGTTGAAAACAATGAGAGACAAAAGATAATACATTTCAATAGAGCGCACATAACCCATTCAAACACAGTAGACACAGGTTTCTATTTTGCTTTGTTCGGTGCTACCACACCAAATTTTCTTGAATTTATCAGTGAATGTGATTATTCAAATGAGAACACGAACTTTTTTTGAAATAAAAGATGCAAATATGTCGCAGTCCTCCTTTAAATGTTGAAATTTTTATATCAAAGCTTTAGAAAAGGGGTAATTTATTATGGCAAACATCATGGTGATGTTCACACCCAAATACTCCTTTTCTGAAAGTCTCCTCAAAATCTTGGTCAATCAGTTTTGGACCTAAAATAGGGGGAAAACTTGGGTGCAGCTGAAAAATGAACGATGTTTGCCTTATCTGAAAACCTTTTGTATTTATGAAAATTTCAACACTTTTTAAAAGTTCATCCAGTTTCGAAACCTTGGTTTAACATTAGAAAAGGATTCTACCAAATGGGTACTGTACTTTTGATATTCAATATCCAGATTCAAATGATGTCAAGATTGTTTTTGCCAGATTCTATGAGTCAACCCAGAACTTTGGTTCCACCAAAAATCGAAACTAAAATAAAAAATAAATCGCAAATTGTATCCGGATGTTTTTTTCCCCCCTCATTCTCCTGGTTTTTCAAAGAAGTGCACATTTTAAGAATCCGAATAATTGTATGTTTTTGGTCGACTTATCTAGCCAGAAGATCTCCCCTTTTTTTCTCTATAATTTTTCGCGAGAAAAAAATGTGAGCTCAACTCGAAAGAGAGAAAAAATTGTATTTTCCCATTAATGGGAAAATATTCGAGAGAAACAATATGATGTGAATGTTTCCATATTTACCTTACTTTTTTCTATTTTCTTTTTCTTACTTGTTATTGAGTTTTTTATATGATTTCTGAAATTCCGGAGCCGATAGAATATTAACGTCATTTATCTACAATTTTTGTGTTTTTGTCTGGAACAAAATTTGACAGTAATCTGGAAAGTATAAAAAGTGTTTGTTGAGTCAGAAAATGGATATACATCATTTTTAAATTTTTTTTAATTCCAGCCTATTCATGAATGAATGAATGAAAACAACAAGTTGTTATGCAAACCCAACAAAAATCAGCCATCAGTCTGATTCATTTATGAATAATTCTTTGTCTGGGTGTTTTGTGAAATCATTTATTAGTTATTACAACATTTTTGTTCATCTTTCTTCGAGTTTTCAAAAATTTTGTGATTTATCGAGAAAAAAATTAATATTCTTTTTCCAAAGTCGGTCAGATTTGCCGCATTTTTTCCGTGTTTGCAGAGAAACACAGAACTTGACGTAAATGTTCAGCTTTTTTAATTTTGATTTATTGTTTGGAAAATTTATACAAAATTTGGATTCTTTTTGTAGCAATGAAAAAATACATACAATTTTTATCCACATTTTTGATTACAAAAAAAAAGAAAATTGATGGATCAAAAATAACATAATAGTGACATTTTACGCATTTTTTGCACGGATTTTCATGTTTTGAAAGTCACAATTTTTTTCGATATTTATGGTGAAACTTCAAAGTCTCTAGAATATCTAGGGTTTTTTCATACTTGATTATTTTTGGAGCTGAAATTTGTGTATCAGGAGTTGCGAATCAAAGAAATAAAAAACAGGATGTTGATCAGAGTCTGAAAAATACATAGGTATTGTCAAAAAAACTACAATAATTTTACAAAGTTTAATTTTGAGAAGCTTTTTTTAAAGTTTATAATAAGTTTGATGTGCAGGCTCTCTAACGGCTGTAGTTTGTCGCTGAAACAATGAAAACGAACACTTGTGTTTTTTCTTTGAAATTAAAATCACTGCATGAATGATTTTAAATAAATTATGATTTTCATTTTGTTATTGAACACTTAGTTTTTCAAGTTAATAATTGTTCAAACATTTTTTCTGAAAATATGTGTGATAATGATACTTATCAAAAACGACCTGCGGGCTATTATCCGAAAAATGATAGCTGTCGTTGAGTTACTGTAGTTTTAGTTTTTCTGCTCAACATTTTTTAAAGTGATTTCTGAATTTTTCAGAGAAAAATTTTGTTTGGATATGAAAATTTGGTTTACGTTGGAAGTGTTCAAATTTCCAGCTGAACATTTTTTTCTCGAAAAGTAGAATTTTCGGTAAAATTACTATTGATGGTATAACACCTCTAAAAAAGGGCTCTTTCAGCAACATTTCAAATCTCTTTGATCCACCTTTAAATAAGAAAATGAATGATTTTCAGAGGAGCGTTCGTCATCGGGTACAAAATTTGTTTTTCAGCTATTTGATTACCCCAATTTTCACCACAATTACCAATGCTGAAGCTCGGTCAAAAAATAATTTTAATACAAAAATTTGCTCATTCGAATATGCTCAGAGCTCCGTAGAATTCTATGAAAACTCCAGTTATTCAGATTTACTGATTCATTTTGGCTTAAAAATGATTTTCATGAAATCATTATGCTATTGAAACTTCAGAATATTTTTTTTGACGATAGCATGAAAATTCATATGAAGCTATAACAACAAGATCTTATCCAGCTGCTCAAATTCTATGAGAGGTAGGTTTTTGAGCTCATAGATTCAATTTTTATTAAACACACTTATAGAGCTCAACCTCCTGATCATCATAATATATTTTTAATCCACTGGGAAATTTTTGAAAAAAAGTTATGAAGTAGCAAAATTATTCTACAATTGTCTGATTCTCTCATTTTCACTCACTATCTTGTCTGATATAAAAAAATTTTGGTGGATAAAAAGATATATCATGTCGAACTTCAAAAGTGCAAAAAATTTGGAAATCAAGAGCTCGTAAGCCTCCCTTATTAGCCATATAGGCTCAATGAGTGTACAAGCCAAACTTCAATGGGTTATACCCGCTCTATTAATAAGGATGATTTTCTTCTTGTGTTTTCAAAGATTAGGATGAGTTTTACAGGTTCTAGAATGTTTTCGAAGTATATTTTAATATCCTGAAACTACAATAACCTTTTCATACCAAGTTCAACTTCCGTTTTTTTCTTCGCTATTTTTAGTAGAATACAATATAAACCTCCCACACATCATTATAATTTCTTGTGTAGATGTTGTTAACATTATTTCTTTCCTTTTTTCTTCTCCAATATTCATATCCAGGTGTTTTTTTTTCGCGTGTCGCGCTACCTTTTTAATGTTCTATTGATCCGGCGCCACCGATAATAAGTTTTCTTTTTTTTTCTCACACCTTTTTTCCAAGAATTGATTTATTTTTAGGGGATGTCTACTTTATTTTTCAGTATGGTTTTCAGCACTTCTTTTTTATCCCGAAAAGGGCATTAGAAAAAAAAATGAAAAAAAAATGGAAAAAAAATCCTATATTCCATTCAAATAGGATTAAACGAGAAAAAAGGAATTGTAGGAAATAAAAATACAAAATTGAATACATCCCCCTCTTTTTCTCTTCGATTTTTTCTTTTTTCTTCATTTTTCTATCTGGAACAAAAAATAATCTGAAAATGTTTAAGGCTTATCGAATGGCTGAGGAACAATCGGAAAAGGTGGGTTTTTCTTCAGACAATTTTGAAATTCTATGAAGTTTTGGGACAAATTCAGTGATTTTTGCAGTTTGAAACAACAAAAAGTTCAGCAAATTTTCAAAAATATCTTAAAATATTCAAGGTGCGCGATATTTTGCTGCTTCCGACGACGACGACTGAGCATGTGCATGAATCGGCGACGGAGCAGATTGCTGCGGTTGTCGACTTTTTTCACACCAAGTTGGCAGAGTATAATGAGGTAAGGAGAAAAGAAGAATGTACCGGTTCCAGATTTTTAAAGACCATTTTGACCCAATTTCAGCTTTGTTTTATTTTCGAGTTATTTTCTTATGACTACAAAACTATCTCGGATCCAAATATGACAGAAAAAATACCGCTTTTTTCGAACCTAGATTTTACCTCTGTCATCTTTTTTGGGAAGTTTATTTGATCAAGAGATCCTTATTCTTCTTTTGAGCGCTTGATTCTGAAAAAACCGAAACTTGCATGAACTTTTTGAACCCTCTAATAGGACCTTTTGTACTGTGAGTCAGACTACGGAAAGTTTGGGGTTCAATTTAAGGAGCGAAGATTTCTGTAGTTGTTTTTCTGAATATCAGCAACGAGCCAAACTTAAATCGGTAACACGCGATCGTTTTCAAAACCGGTTCCTGAAGACCCGACCACGTCAGAAGACTTGTTCATGAACAAATTCAAAAATTAAATTTAAAAAAAAACCCCCAAACTGTGCGAAAAAGAACTTTAGAGGCTACAGTAACCTGGCTGGAAGGTTCATAAAAATGTTTGTTTCGGTTCTAATGTTCAACACATTTTTTTTACAAATTATCCTGATTGTGAAGCTTTTTTTGACCGGTTAAAACTGAATCTCATATCAATTAATGGCGAAAAGTTCTTTAATTCTCACAAGAAAATAAATTCTACTAAACCAATCGATAGTGTTATAGTTTAGCCTATATTCAAATATTATGGTTACTTTATGTGTTCACAGGTATTTCGATGTAGTTTAGACAACAAAACACAAATCGAACTTGATATCATTTCTAGGTTAGGTTAATTGACTATTACTCACAACTACACGAAAATTGGCGTAATTTGATTTGTTATGTTCTAATAAGATTTTTCGGAGTTTATGAGGAAGTTAGTGGGGAGGGATATAAGGTTTCAGGGAGAATTATGGAAGAATAATTATGGATTTTGATGTAAACTGAAATTCGAATACCTCTGAAGATGTTGGGGTGCTCCGGTGTCAACATTGAGTTTTCTAGGACCTAAAATTACTTTACCGCGACCGTATTGCTGAAAATATACAGTAAGCCTAGAAAACGGGGATCCTTATGACGTAATGTATGTGTTTTACCACCCTGTTTTTATTTGCAGGTGATCCAGCAAAATTGTCGCGCGGTATTTGTTGTCAACTACGTTCAAAATCGATTCATAGCCACCGAGTTTTGTCCAGAGATTGCAAAATTATTCGAGGTTTTGAGTGTTAAAAATTTCGAAGAGCTCAATGCCAAATTGGAGCAATTGAAAGAGGATCCGGAGAAGAGTAAGAGCATTCAACAACAAAAAATTGAGAAAAGATCCTGATTTAGAACCATCGGTTGAAGCGTTACAAGAAGCGATCAATGAGTGGAATGCGTTTTTGAAAAATATCGATGATGATTTGGATAAAACATTGGGGCCAAACATTAATAGTCAGAACCATGACTCTGAAGGTGAGGCCTCATCTTCGCGTGAGACTCACATTCCACAAAACCAGAGAAAAATCTTATCTTTATAGAAAATGCGGTTCTTGGCATTCAAAGTAAAACAATTTCATATTACGTGACTGGAAGTGCTTTCGAATTTGTGCTCATTGTAGTTGTCAGATCGTTCAACAAACCTGAAGCTAATGAGCATATCTTGGAGCTCTATAAACGGATTGATGAGTTGAGAAAACTTGGATGTGATGTATTTCTATTAACCAAAGGGCCACCAATTGGTGCGAGAGGTGGTGCTTATATTAAGCTGATTGGTGTTCCGTTTCGGAAGTTGTATGATGCGGCAGAAGCGGAGAAGGAATTGAGGGTTCATCGCAAATCGGCAATGCAGTTTAATAATTGGGAATCGTTGTGTAAGGTGAGATTGAAATGAAAACTCTTATCTTCTAGCTTCTCATTATTAAAAATCTAAACTTGATTCCTTATGCACAATTTTCACTATTCCGCTTTCTATTTTAGTGAATTTAGTTTTAGCATTTCTGATTCAAAATTTATAATTTCAAGAGAAAGAGCGAAAACCCGTGTATGAAAGCGAAAAAATAAGGGAAAGACACCTTCAAATTTTAATTTTGAATAAAAAATATAGGATTGAAGCTGTTAGATTGAAAATCTGAAGCTTCCTAAGCCTTTATTTAAAAAAATTTTATGTCATATATTGAAAGGCTGTTCATTTTTATCTAGCCACTTTTTTGTCGGACCTAATTAGCCATTTTCAGAGTCGAACTGATTTCTTTCGACAGAAAATTTGTTTTTTTGTTCGTAAATATCTTGAAAACATTTTTTCCTTAAAAAAATGGACATCTCGTTTCTTTTTGAGTTGTTTCTTTCATATAAAGCGAAATCCCAGGCAGAGATAATTTTCAATGGAAACCAATGATAAATGCTGAAAATATTGGTTTTGCAGAACTAATTATCCAGAAAGGTTCAGTGGGAAAAATTACTATAAACTTTCGAAAGAAAAGAAAAGAAATTTCTAATAATATTATTCATGATTTCTCAAATATTTTCGATGTTTCAAGGCTGAAAATTGCGCATAGTGAAAAAGAAATACGTAAAAATTAGAAGCCAGAAAACCGAATTTACAAAGAAAAATACTTACAGGTTGTTGAAAGCTCCCTAGTTGATGAAAACCGACCATCTACCGCTTCTAAAGATGCTCAAGGAACTGAAGAGCCAATGTCCTATATATCGCAAAAAGGAGGAGCTGTTCTAGTCAATAAATCCGGTGAAATTCTTTATAAACACATTGAAGATGAACGCTGTGAATCTTGGGCGAATATTGATGAAGTTGTGAAAATTGTAGAGAATAAGGTATGCAAAAATAAAATTTGAACAGTAAAGAAGTTATGTTTTCAGCGATCTAAAACTCCTGCCAATAATAATGAAGCTCCGAAAAATTTGGCGAAAGTGGATTCGGAAATTTCAGTCAGCAAAGATGCCGGATCGGAGAAAAAGAAGCCGTGTTGTGTTATTTGTTAAGAAAATACTAAATATTGCCTAATTTATTCTTCAATAGCCTTTGTGTCGTTTTGTCAAGCATGAAAATAATTAATAAAATTTGAAACAAAAATAAATGAATGAAAATAAATAAATAAATAAAATAAATCGGCTACAGTAGTAATAATTAAAGGTGCACAATGAAAATTAAATTTTTAAATTTATTTGGGGTCTTATTTTTCTTTTTTGTTTCTTCAATTACTGTATATAGTCCTTTGAACCTTTGTCATCATTCACCATCGCACCCACAAAGGTCATTAGTATCGATTGGTGTTCATTTTCCTGCTTGCGCATCGAACATTAGACACACAAATTGTTCAGTGCACCAAGCGCGCTCCAACGAACAATGCAAACAAGCCAACCAAATTTTGAATGTGACACTGCGCGGTGGCGCGTTGAAAAGGACGCTCTAACAGCTGTTACGCTTTAGATTTGTTTCAGTTGTTCACTTGTTTCCAGTCTTCTGTTTTTTGCCCTTTTCTTCGAAAGTTTTCAACACTTTATGGTCTATTTTTAGGGCTCTCCACCTTCTTTCTCTACTACACGAAGAACAATGATGCTCCGATCGAAGCTCAAAAATGTCCAGGTTCCAGGTTAGTTATTGATTGATTTATTCAAAAACCATTCATGACGAAAATCGTTTTATAGTTGACAATCGACAACAAAAGCGCAAGCAGGACACGTTATCGTTGAACAAGAACCCTTTGGAGCCTGCAGCCAAGAAGTCGATATGCGAAATCAGCACCGGGATCAAAGCATTCGCCATTGATTCAACGAAACGCGCAAGTCGAGTCAATGATGAAAATCAAAAGTGAGTTTGAATCTACGGCAGAGTTTTGTGAAGAAGTGAGAAGAGCTAGTTGGTGCTAAAGTTTCTCGTCGTTAGCCTGGCCATCTTTTTTCGGATAAATGCCAGTTTTCTCAAAGAAAATCCCCAAATGTTTTTCGTCAAATCATGTGAGCCGCCCTAAGACGAAAGAAAAACGATAACATTCGAAATATCATTCAAACTTTCTTCACGAAACATGACGATGTCGAAAAGCAATAAATATTGTTCTGAAACCTGCGAAACTCGCGCTTTTTCTACCGAAGCTTCTATAGGCAGAATAATCAGAGACATATCTTTAGCATCTAGAGAACGATCTGTAGTCTTCGTCAAAGTTCCCCTCCTAAACAACCAAAAAACAATCGAGATTATCTAAATGTTTCATAAACCACAACATAAATCTCATTTTTACAGACCCGAAAAGGAAACTCGAGTGAGAACCAGAGTCAGTGCTGGTTCTACCATCGACCCTTGCCCGAACTACGACTACGACCGAGAGGAAGCTCACAACCCGGAAAGTGTGGCGGACTATGCCAGCGATATCTTCAAATACTACAAATCGCGAGAGGTTGGTATTCATTCTTATTTTGAAGCGCAATTTTTTATTCAAACAATTTTTAGGCTGTGTTCCGTATTCCCGACTATCTTGGTAACCACCCGGATTTGGACACGAAGACTCGAGCGATTCTCGTCGATTGGCTCGTTGAACTCCAAGAGTCCTTCGAATTGAATCATGAGACGTTGTACAATGCCGTGAAGATTGTCGATATGTACCTAGCCAAGTCGAAAAATGTGTCGAAGGACAAGATCCAAATGGTCGCCTCAGCTGCTATTTTCATTGCCGCAAAATATGATGTAAGCACCCAACCAGATTTGAACAAAAAACAAGACTTCATGGGTTCCCAATAGCGATGAAAAATAATCTCGAAAAACGCCTAAAAATTCTATGACGTTCTCGCACACAACTTTGCTGAAAATCCTACGCCTTCACTAAGCTGAACCTTATAGCATGGTTAGGATTACGCAAAATATTCATATTTTTCTGCTAGATATTAGCAGTTGTTGTTGTAAGGAACAGTATGACAATTAGGCACTAAAAGGTTAAGTATACTTCGATCACAGTTGCATCAGACTTTCTTACCTGCTGCGAACAGAGCAGACATCACTCTCAACCTAAAAAGACAATAAATCGATAAAACTAACATGATATCAGAGAATTTTCGATAGTTATTCAGATAATAAAAGACCAACTTTTTTTACTCAAGTTGCTAAGATAGTTTCCCTAAAAATTTCAAGATATATAACAGTTCAAATGTATTACAAAGTAGTTCAAGGTCCTACGCTTTACTTTTTATGCTGTGTTTAACGACCTTAACCGTTCAAAACTGCTATCGAAACTATTGATTTTCCACTCGAAAAACAACCCTCATTTTTCTTCAACCTTTTCAGCTATAAATAATTCTTGTTTTCAGGAACGCTCGCCACCATTGGCTGATGACTTGATCTATTTGGCCGGTGATCGCTTCGATCGCAGTTTGTTGATGGCAATGGAACGTGAATTGTTCTCGACCATAGAATTCGACCTTGGAGCGCCATTGAGCTATCGCTACTTGCGACGATTGGCGAGAGTCACCCACTCCGACATGGCTTCTCTCACTTTGGCTCGTTATTTGTTGGAGAGCTCATTGCTCATCTATGATTATTCGATGATTTCTGCAAGCCGAGTTTCCTGTGCCGCCTTCCTTTTGGCCATGAGAATGAAGGATAATACCTATGGGTGGAACCCGATCCTTATGAAGTACTCGGGATACACTTCCGATGAGATTGTTCCACTAACCGAGCATCTCAATCACTCAATGCACGTTGTGTCGACCAAGTGGAAGCAGTTGTCCAACATTCGTGAGAAGTACTCGCATGAGTAAGTGCATTTTTTCTAGCAGCTGAGAAACAATATAATTTTTTCAGAGTTTTCTTCAAGTCGGCGCTTGTCCCACTTCTCCCGGACACTTTGGCTGAACACCATTTGTTCGCGCCACTTCCACAAATGTCTTTCCCATAATCATTCCCATTTTCTCAAATTAATATAAAATTACAAAATTGTGGCACTGAGTGCATTGCAAATTTTTCTTCTTTTCTATTTATTCCAACCTCACCTCCCCTGTTGCCCGCAATATTTATTGTGGAGTATTTTTTGTTGCATATATTTTGTATCAAATAAAGTTTCCATACATTTATCTATCGTGTTTTTATTTCTACATTAATCGCATGCGAACACACATTTTTTCTTCCGAATAGCGCTATTGGAAAGATGCAGAATTTTGAAATCGTGGCCGTGACCGAGAAACCGACGATTTGTTTAACGCGCTCCATTGAGACTTCTGTGATTTTTCCAATTTTTCGCTGGATTTTTTTGTTTCTTTTTTTCAACACGTGCGTGGTTTGCACGTGGGTTTCTAAATAGCTTATCATTTTCTAGCTTATTTCGCTATCGTATATGAATGTAGAGAATCGAAAACTATGCTATTGTGATATTTACCAAATGAATAAATTTAAGAGTTGTAAAGAAAATCAACATTGAAAAATTGCGACTTTCCAGATCTGCAGAAAAAAACATAATCTGGTATGATTTTCGGGTTATTTTTCGAGAAATGTTAAGATTTTTGCTCAACCTTCAATGCATTTTTAGTTGTTCTTTCTCTAACGGGCCGTTGAAGTATGAAAACTTTCCTTCTCGTTAACAAGTTTGTTTTGGAAAATAAGCGTTTCTCATTTTTCGTTCATGTTTTTTGACGTGTGTGTGTCTCGCCAAACCCGTAAAATTTTTACAGAATCATCGATTGAGAGCCAAAGTTACTACTGGTTCTTACATCCTCTCATGTCAGAACTACGACAACGACCAAGAGGAAGCTTACAGCCCGGAAAGTGTGGCCCATATACCAGCGACATCTTCAAATATTACAAATCGCGAAAGGTTGAATTTAATTCTTATTATTAGGCTCAATTCTCTATTCAAATAATTTTCAGGCTGTGTTCCGTATCCCCGATTATCTTGCTAACCTTCCGGATTTGGACACGAAGACTCGAGCGATTCTTGTCGATTGGCTTGTTGAACTCCAAGGTTCATTCACGTTGAATCATGAGACGTTGTACGATGCGGTGAAGATTGTCGATATGTACCTAGCGAAATCGAAGAATGTGTCGAAGGACAAGATCCAAATAGTTGCATTGACTACACATTTCTCTACTGCAGAATATTATGTGAAAAATCAGATAATCTGAAAAATATGGTTTTCAGTCGTCAAGAATGACTTCGTAAGTTACCGAAAAAATAACCTTTAAAAAAATTATTATGATTTTTTTTGCACTTATCTAGTTTTGGAATTATCAAAAAATAGTTTTTCTTTCGTGAACAGACGCGGAAAAAGACGAACTTTTTTTTCTGCGAAGAATGACCGGAATTTTTTTTAATCCAAAAAAAATTTAAATCTAAAACTCAAACTTCAACTAACAGTTGATAATACATTCAGTAACTGAATTTCGGTTTTGCAGGAACAATTGCCACCATTAGATGATGATTTGATAAAGCCGAGTTTCGTGTGCCGCCTTCCTTCTGACCATGAGAGTGAAGGATAATATTCGAGATACACTTCTGATGATATTGTGCCACTTGCCAAGAGATCACGTGGAAGCAGTTGTTCAATGTTCGTGAGAAGATATTTCAAGTTGACGCTTCACCAAATAAATTTAGTTCAATTTTCGTATGTTTTTTTTTGGGTTGTATTAAATACAAAATTGAACCGCTACCATTTCATCTCCAGGTTTCTGAAGTTATATTTCACTGGCTGAACAACATATTAGTGACCCACATATGAGTCAAAATTTAATCGGTAATATACGCTCTATTGATAATGTCATATTTCTTTGATTTGAATGGAATTTTTTGGCTTATTTTGATATTATAGTTGAATTCTACTTGTCGAATAACCCCATTGATCAACTTATCACCATTAAAAAAATTCTGGTTCTTGAAATTTTTTTGTTGAAAAACGAAACTACAGTTACCAATATTATGAACCAACAAGCGCTCAATTTATAATTATCAATACTACAGGAATTTCAGCCACAAAAATCTTGAAAAAAATGGATGCGAATCAAAATGCATATCCTGCAATATTCAATACAATGGGTGCAACAGATCCAAGTATGTCTATGCAAGAACAATACCGTTTGTTTTGTCTAGCTATGAGAGAGAGCGGAGCCAATGTAGTTCATTTATCGGCATATTTGTCACATTTTGATGTGTTCGTCGGAGATTATTATCAGAATATCCTAAAGTATTGGATTAAGCCTTTGTTGAGTGAACGTGCTGAATTGATGGACAATTCTAAGTCGCCTTCGTCACCTGAAGACTGTACTATAGCGTTTGTTTGGGATATTGATAGTATGACAATGATATCGAGAAAACATATGAGAGAATTAGAATACTTGGTGAGTATCTAGATGTAGTTCATCCAGAGATTCACCTTTTCCAGAAACCAAGTATTGATCCGATGTCCTTATACAGGTTGATGGACAGTATATTAATGAGTGTAGATATTGCGCACGAAGACGAAATAGAAGCAGGAAGAGTGGAAAATATTCTAGATGTATTTCATGACAAACAACATTATATGGAATCAACTGCTCCAAAATACTATGCTTTGAAAAAGTTATACGATAAAGTTTCAAGTGGATCTAAAAAGAAAAAGGAGATTATTAGTTATGGTGAGAAGAAAAATAAAATTAGAAATATTCCTGTTTTTTTAGAACTCCTTGAAAAATGTAACATGGTTGATGAAGAAGTTGAACTATGCCAAACTGCCATGGAAGTTCAAAAAATTCGCAATCAAAGATGGAAAATCGTCAAAAAATCATTAAATTTGGTCAACAGAAGATCAGCCGAATCAAAAGACAAAAAGTTTACGAATGTGGTGATGACTAATGAAGGAGTAGCCAACGCTGCCGTTCAGCTTATGATTTCCGGGCTATCCTCATCAATTTCAATCGATAATATTTATTCAAGATATCACAATTCAGAAGAAGATGTGTGGAGAAGAATTCAAAGAAGATTTGGAGAGAATTGTCTCTTGATTTACGTCACTCCTCTTCTCAATTACCGTTTTCCAAGAGAGGTTTCTTTTTGGAAATTTTTCTTCTTATTTGTGTTTTTCAGGTAACAGTTCCAGTTTGGCATGATAAAGCGAATGAATCAATAACTCTTCTATATGATGCTCAAAAACATCGATTATTCAAATAAATTAAAAAAAAGTTATTGATATTAATATATTATTCAATGAAGTAAACTTTTTTATCTTAACCAGAGTAATTGTTTCGTATGATGAGTTTAAGCTGAAGTTGAAAACAATTCGGAACTACAGTACTCAACAGAAGCGCTTATTGCTTCTGATATTATTATCCCACTTGCAGAGCATTTCAATCGCTCATTGAAATTACCAAGTGAAAACAGTTGTCCAACATTCGTGAGAAGTACTCACATGAATAAGTACACATTTCTATCAGCTGATTGTGAGGGAGAATTTCACTTTTTCAGAGTTTTCATCCGATGGATTATTTGAATTTTTTTAAAAATTAGTAATTTAAGGTTGGAAAGCGGTTTCAGTGAAATTAAATTTTGAAAATAGTTAATAGCAAGTTACGGTACGCAAACGTGTTTGCACAAAAAAACGGCATGGACGCCGCTTTTTTACTAACATTTTTATTCTCCAGAACTATTTCTGGAGCTCCAGAAGTTCACCAAAATCAAAAAATTCTAGAATCCAGAAAACATAAAAATATTATTTCTCAAAAATGCCTGTGGCCGAGAAAACGACAAAATTGCAAACGTGCTCGATTGAACTTGTGTGCTTCTCATTTTTTCGCTCGATTTCTTTTTTTTTGTCCTTTTCAGCAATTGTGTGAACACGTTGGTCTTTAGATTGTCACTGATAATTGGTATAGATGTAGAGGTTTGGAATTTATAGATATGCGTCATTCATCATTTGAGCTTAGGGTCGGTGCCTGAGAAGAAAATCAAAATAAGAAATGATGACTTTATTTGTTGACTTTCTAATGTGCACATAGTTGAATATGAGTTTTTTATTATTTTTTATACTAGAGAATTTTTTAAGGATATTAATTGAATAGAAAAAATTAAATGTTCATGATGATCATAAACTTAGAAAAATCTTCAGAAATTAAATTTTTCACGATTTTCATAAAGAATTGTCGAGTGTTTCATTCTCATTATGATTTTTACTTTTTCCCCTACGTGTCTGAAGCATGTATCATGAATCTTTTCTTGTTTTTTTTTTTTGCAAAAAATCATTTTTTTAATCTCTTCGTTCGCAATTTTTCGTGTATGGTCTTATCAAGAAACACGTGATTTTTCACCGAAAGATAAAAAAGTAACACGTGAACACTTTCTCTGAATTGTTTTTCGAAGATTCTTGGTCTCCATTTTTCGCTGTTCAAATGAATTTATATACATTTGTTCTAATTTTCAGACTTTCTTATCAATCGACAGACACGATAAGTTAGGCTCATGGATACGGATGATGCAATGTCTGGCGGGTTAGATACGGGTAAGAACGACGACTCGTTCATGGATTCTTCGGACTCACCAGTGGTTAGTTTTAATTCTCATATCTAAGTAAACATTAAAATCAATTTCAGAAAATGTCGGGGACTTTAAAATCCCTCGTCATAGATATATTTTCATTTGATACTATGAAGGATGAAACTGTGCAAGCGTATTCTGAGGCTATCGTCGACTTAGATGCAGTCGACTTCAATGAATCAGCTCAAACCTTCGAGTCAAACATCACTGAAATAATAGGGAACGTTGTTTGTGCGGCCAACATCTTATCACATCAATATCAATCAACTTCTGATGGTTAGTGATATTTTATTTTTTTTCGTGTCTGATACGATTTATCATTTTTTTGAAGAATATTCAATTGGTGTTCGATTGGGATTCAAAGAACTCGATAGCATTGGTCATACCAAATCACACGCTGCTCTCAGCTTTTTGCTCTCCGCGCATATGAAATGTGTTCGATCTCTTCGTGAGGATAATCGAAGTAATGATGAGAAAACGCTCTTGGAAGTTCTTGAAAGATGTATTTTCTCGAATTTGGCGTCCGTTTTGAGAGGACAGTTTGAACCATTGTGAGTTTTGAAAAGAAGTATTGTTGACATAGACCACGTTAAGCAAATAAATGAAGATAGAGAATTTTCATTTTGTCTTTAGAGAATTTTCATAGTTTTCAATATTTTTTTTATTATTTTCAGGATATGTGGAAAGGACGCGAGATTATCTTTCATCCGTCGTGTATACGATGATATTATAACTGAAGCCTCTTTGATTGGTCTCATTGGATATTGTGCTAACCCTTCTTTATCCGATGCGTCAGCATTGTCGGAGATTTTCAATCCAATGTTTGATATTCAACGGGTCGCTGTTTCACTCCAACACATGGAATTTACTCAAGGCGATTCAATAATGCATTTAATTTATCGCTTCATAATCCGTCTTTTGTCTGTAAAAATTGGAAATTCTCGACCACTTTGCGATATGCTTGTCACAAGATCCGATTTCAACTTCAAACCAATTTCGAAGGATAGTGGAAGAGAAGTCGCATTGATGTCATATTTAGGACCGTTTTTTAATTTTGGTCTAGTCGCAGATGAGAGAAAACCATTGACGAAAGCATTCGAAGGTTGCCACGAGGATGGTAATCGTGATGCGGTTGTTCTGGAGATGAAACAATACCAACATAGATCATCAGCCGTTCGATCCTTGTTGCATCAAATTGTACATCAGCTTGTGGCGAATTTATCAACCAGAAACCAAACTTTGCAATGGATTTCAAATGTGATTACGAAAAATCGGAAAAAGGCTCAACTTCATGTAAGTTCTAATCTGCTCAAAATATGAAACAAGTTTCAATTTCCAGGCCGACTCATCACAACTCGTCCCAAATCATTATATTGTCAATTTCTTGTTCGTTTTGTACGAATTGTCAGCGAAAATCGGGTTGGATAAAGTGAATCCAATGTATCCGTTCAAATCAAAATGCTTGGTTGATATCAGAGAGAAAACTCGCCTCAAAATGGATTTGCAACAAGCGAGAGAATATGCCGCCAGAGTTGGTGAGTTTTTTTCTTCAATTTCGAAAAACTAATAATTGTATTCCAGACAATGATACTGAAGAAAAGTTTACCACGGAATGCTTCTTCCTCACTATTGAATGTCAACAACTTGTTCTCGAACCGATTAATAACATGATTGGAGAATTTAATCGATATATCAGTGATTTGAAAACGAAGATTGAGTCGATTCGATCGAATATATCAAACGCTCTGCGTGCGCAAAATACGGATAGAGCATCTTTGGAAGTGAAGTTACAAAGAAACGAGATGAAGCTGAAGGTTTATAGTCAAGTTCGAGCATGTCTACGCACACAAGTCAGAGATCCATATTTCATTTCAAATGCGATTGACTTTGCTAACAAGCAATTGACTTTATTACTTCAAGCTATCGATAAGAATGGGTGAGAATAGCAATAAATTGTTTCGAAATTCGAACCGATTTCTTACAGAGATTTCTCGGGAACATCGCAACAATGGAATTTCCAATCCGAAGCGCCTGAACAGTTTGCTGCCTATCCTGAGCATTATCTTGAAGATGTCCTTCATTTACTCGTTTTCGCGATGCAACAAATGCCCGATTGCATTCAAGAACGAAGAAACGATTGGCCTGGTCAACTAGTGTGCCTTTTCACCAATATGAAACTCTTCAATAATCCGTTTTTGGTTTCGAAATTGGTTGAAGTTATTACCAGCACTACACCGATGTATCACCCAAATCAATCATCACTGTTTTACAATATGATAAGCTTGCCATTAGCGAAAGAGAAATTGCTACCAAGTCTTATCAAATTCTACTCGGATTTCGAAGATGGTGGAGAATTTTATGAGAAATTCCGAGTTCGAAGAAACATTCAAATCATATTCGATCATCTTTTCAAGGATGCATTGTATAAATCGAAATTCATGGACATGGCGAAAGAATGTGGACCAGAATTCATTCGTTTTGTCAACATGATTATCAACGACGCGACATGGTGTATAGACGAAAGTTTGGCTGGATTGAAGCAAATTCATGATGTTGAAAAAACTATGGATCGAACCGATCAATGGAATGCAACATCGCAAGAAGAACGTGATCAACAATTGGGAGTTTATGAAGAAGCGAAAAGAAAAGTCAGCGGATGGTTGAATTATGCGAAAGAGACTTTGAGAATGTTGGGGGCGTTGACACATGATTCATCACATCCATTTATGAATTCAATTCTCGGCGAAAGACTTGCTGCAATGTTGAATCATAATTTGGCACAATTATGCGGTAGTAATTGTCAAGAATTGAAGGTATGTGAAATTACGATCGACATTTTTGGGCGAAAAAAACGTTTTATGAATCAAATAACACAGATTCCTTCCGAAATCGACTTGAATTATTTCCCTGTAAGAATCGAGATTAAATTTAAATGTTTCAGGTGAAAGATGCCACAAAACGATACGGCTGGGAGCCTCGTAAATTCGTTAATCTTCTTGTCGACATCTATCTCCACTTGTACAATGAGCAATTCGTTAAATACATAGCGTATGACGAAAGAACATACACGCCAGCTACTATGAAAGATGTACTCATGCGAATGGATCAACGCCAAATTGTGGCAACCAGTCAGCTTGAACGATTCAGGCGATTGTTGGATGATGTGGAGAAAGAATATGTGGCAAAAGCAGAGTTCGAAGAAGAACTTGATGATGCACCGGAAGAGTTTAAAGGTATTCAAAATAATGTTCAAAACGAAAATTAGAAGTTTCATTTTAGATCCAATCATGGATGCAATTATGAAAGATCCGGTGAAGTTGCCATCTGGACATGTAATGGATCGTCCAGTTATTGAAAGACATTTGTTGAGTACACCAAATAACCCATTCAATCGTGCACCATTGACTGCGTCAGAGCTTGAACCACGTGAGATTGATTTTCAAATATTTGAAAACTAACGTTTCTACCTTTCAGAGCCCGAACTAAAAGCTCAAATTGAATCATGGATTGCCGAAAAACGTAAGAAGACATAATCCGATGTTTGTAAATACTTGTAAACATACTTGATCTGGAAAACACTCGTTTCTAGATTCCTCGAAATAACCTCGTTCTTTTTTCAATACAATATCATTTTTTTTTTCATACCTGTCATATATTTTTTATAATGCACTTTTATTGTAAATTTTCAGACGGATAAAATTTTATTTGGGGAAAAAAAGCTTCTTTTTTTGGTTTATTGACTAATGGTTTTTTTGCCATTTGTTATCTCGAATGTATTTTTTTATTTGTGAGAATCTTAGTTTTTCAAGAATGTCAATTTTTGGAATGTTGAAAATTTCGTAGGTTTTCTAAAATGTTGTACTGTACCATGCTAACCGTACTGCTTTTTTACCCGATAAGATTTTGTTCTGAAATTTTTTTATGACAAATGAAATATTTGGGGTTTCAGCTTGGTCGAACGAATTTGGGCAAACATGGCGCTTTTCGCAAAACAACTTCAGGTGGGTTGATAATTTTTGATTGAGAAAGAACATTGTTTGAATTCAGGCAATCACCGCTGGCGGTATTCGTACGCAACAGATTCGTATGGCGAGTAACGAGGTTTCATTCCATACCAAGGTGAGCAAAGAAACCAAAAAATATCCGTTTAAAAATCCAAGGCTCTTCCTGACTGAAATGCAAGAATTAAAAAAAAAACTCACCTGAATGAAAAGAACTTAGATTGGATCGAGTGTACATTGAAAAACATTCAAAAGAAACTGTTTTCATGCGAAAAATAGACGACGAATTGGAAAAATTCCTGGTTTTGTTGCAAATCTGTTGTTTTCCTGAAACTTTTAAAAAACGAGAACAACATTTTGATTTAATATCTCTATTTATTATTAGAAAAAAATCTACAAACATATGAAATAAAAGTACATAATTGCCGGTTCAAAATAGATACTTATAATGTGAACTTCTCAAACACGCACAATTGGGATGTAGGAGTAGTAGCTGTTGTGGAAGATCTTGATTTTGGCCAAATGAAGATGCATCGCATAGAAGTAGGCAATGTTGTGAATGATGGAGGTGAAGAGAAGCAGGGCGATGAGATTGAGTGGAATATCGTCTGAAAATGAGATAGATGTTATCATTTTGAAAATATTTTATTTCTTTAACTCACGATATTCGATTCTCGCATCGAGAAGTTGTTTGCATTTGATGATGAAGAGAACCAGAGTACCCATTGTGGCAACGATTGAGACGAAGATGTAAATTGGCATGAAGACTCGGCGATAGAAGAGAATTCCGGTTAAGAAAAGCATTGTAACCACACACCAAAGGACCATTACAACACGAGTCAAACAGGATTCATCTGAAATTTGAGAAATTGATTTTTTGAAAAAGATTCGATTTTTTGAACTCACCTAACCAGTCGTCATGAATTCGATGAGTATAATTTCCATATTGTCGAAGAAAACATCCAGCATAGTAGCAGATCGCCATAATAGCTACTAGACAATATGTGAGTGCGGCTGCTGTGGAATGAGGAATCCATTCCAAGTCGATTCCCTTCTTTTGCTCAATCATTGTGCCAGTTGAGGAATTGATTGTGAGAGGCTGGAAAATAATTACATAGTAACAGTAAACGTATAATTTTGGAGTTGGTTTTCAAAAAAAAAAAAAAGGAACTAGAAAATACTTACCTTATCGGACTCAAGAGTGAAATCACATGGAGGAATATAGAAATAGGTATTCTCGGCATTACGAATCGAATACTTGTTCGATTTCGATGAAGCAGGAGTCCAATAGACGGATGGTCCTGGAGAGACGGCGTAGTTGGTGTGTGAATTCATTTTTGATAATGATACTTTCAATGGTCCAGCAATTCCTTTTATAGGTAGGGTCTCCTAGACCACGCCCACTTTGCTCCGCCCATTTCAGATGTGTTGACAAATAGGTGTGAAGCGGTCACCTCTTTGCGAAGAATGGACCACATAGGTGCGAACATTTCATTTGTTTTGGCACGATCCTGAAGAACAATAAGCGATAATGAACGAAACTAATAAAGAATAGAATTCATGCTGTGACGATTGCCTTCGGGAGATGATTCTCGTACTAATAAGGCGAATTGAAATCATAAGAAATAGGGACTTATCGATTTTTCAGCTCTGTCTGCCACATTTTGAGAAACATATAATTTCCAGGATATTTCTTTCTTTTTAAATTCAGTCTTGAAATATAACATCAAAAAACAAGAACAAGGTTTTTTTGTAGTACTCAATTCTTACTTCAAATAAAAACACTATAAATCTCTCCTTTTTTGTTGAGGTTTTCATAATTTCCAGTCAAAAGGAGCCTACGTGAAGAGGTGTTGAGTCGGCACACTTCAAAAGTGATGAGTGTGCCGATCAAACAGAAAAGTGTGATGTCTTTTAAATGTTCTTACACCTATTTGAGACGTGTCGCCTCAAGGAAAACTTTTACCTGCCTGAATTTTCAATGATTTTTTATTAATTTGCTATTATTTTCAGCCATACAAATTGCACAAGCTTGACAATGGACCAAACACATCGGTAACATTGAACCGTGACGACGCCTTGAGCTACTATCGTCAAATGCAAGTCATTCGTCGTATGGAATCGGCCGCCGGTAATCTCTATAAAGAGAAGAAAATCCGCGGATTCTGTCACTTGTATTCTGGACAAGAAGCATGTGCTGTTGGAATGAAGGCCGCCATGGTTAAAGGAGATGCGGTTATCACCGCTTATCGTTGTCACGGATGGACTTGGCTCCTTGGATCGACTGTTACCCAGGTCTTGGCTGAGTTGACTGGTGAGTCTTCGCTGACAAGATGAATTCTGAGAAATGTTTTTCTCCAGAAAAGTGTAACTGGAAAGGTTAATTTATAGTTTCAAACGAAATTCGTATTCAAAATACAATATTGCTTTTCAGTGAATTGCTTTGTTTTTATTTTTCAACAGTATTATAAAACCAGGAGTTTGATATGAATAATTGAATAGAAAAAATTGAATACTCAAGAAAATTCATCTATTTTTTTCAGGACGTATGGCTGGAAATGTTCACGGCAAAGGAGGTTCCATGCACATGTACACCGATTGTTTCTACGGTGGAAACGGAATCGTCGGAGCCCAACAACCATTGGGAGCTGGAGTCGCTCTCGCCATGAAATACCGCGAACAAAAGAACGTATGTGTCACTTTGTATGGTGACGGAGCCGCCAATCAAGGACAACTCTTCGAAGCCACCAACATGGCCAAATTGTGGGATTTGCCAGTGTTATTCGTCTGTGAAAACAATGGATTCGGTATGGGAACACCGGTTGAACGTGCGTCCGCCTCGGTCGATTACTATACTCGAGGAGATTACGTGCCCGGAATCTGGGTTGATGGTATGGATGTTTTGGCTGTTCGTGAAGCGACAAGATGGGCAAAAGAATATTGTGATAGTGGCAAAGGACCACTCATGTTGGAAATGGCCACCTACAGATACCATGGACATTCAATGTCCGACCCAGGAACCAGTTATCGTACTCGTGATGAAATTCAAGAAGTCCGCAAGACTCGTGATCCAATTACCGGTTTCAAGGATCGTATCATCACTTCATCATTGGCCACTGAAGAAGAGCTTAAAGCGATTGACAAGGAAGTTCGTAAAGAGGTTGACGAGGCTTTGAAAATCGCCACTACTGACGGAGTTTTGCCACCAGAAGCTCTTTACTGTGATATCTACCATAATACTCCAGCTCAATCAGTAAGTAGTACTGTCGTTTTGATTTTTTCTAACTTCTGTTTTTAGGTGCGTGGAGCTCTTCTTGAAGATACCGTCGTCCAACCATACAAAACATCAGCCGAACTCCTTAAAGCCATCGGAAGAGCATAAATTTTTGAATTTTCAGTAGGAAAATAGTCTTCTTTTTTTCGTTTAAAATAATATATGAGCTCATTATGGAAGAATAAATAGTTTTCAAAGTAAACCAAAACGTCTTTATACTAATTATTATGAAATTGATGGCAATAAATACATGCTGATTTCGGAAATTACGAGAAAAATGAGAAAAAACCCGGGGAAAAGTGAAAAAAAAATTGGTGCGAATGGATTTGTTATTTGATTTCGACGAGATATGAGTTGATATTCAGTTTTTCGGCATCCATCACAACTTTCTGAAAATGTTTAGAGTTAAATGGATTCATTTAAGTTCACGGAGGAACTCACATCAATGTCAATTTCTGGCTCTTCAACAAGAACTGGATCCGAATTGAGTTTTCGTTGTAGGCGAGCACTTGCCGGTGGCGACGAATTGTTGTTCGAATGCTCCATATTCGGTGATGCAGATCTGAAAAAAATACGTGAGAATTAGAACACGTAAAAATTCGGGGAAAATGAGTTGGCAAATTGCCGTGACCGATTTTCGAGGTTCTAAATTTTTTCAAGACCACGTCATTTCTTTCATTATCACAGGTTCAATTCGATTTATCTTAAAGTCTCTTCAAACGGTAAGGGATCTCCTCTTTTGAATACTGTAGTTGGTTACTGTAGTTTAGGAATTTCAGAATTGATAATCGAGAAGAAACAATAATTATTAAAAAAATAAAAAATGAAAAAGAAGAGCACAACAAATAGAAGTAAGCGTGATAACAACACTAACAACAACAAGAAAACTGATCGGAGCAAGCGGAGTGGAGTGTAAGTCATACTGTAGAAAGGTACTGTGGATTACTGTAGAAATCTTTAGCGGGAGGAAGAAGTCGGATACGATGGGAACGGCGAATTCCGGGGAGAAGAAGGATAGGACGAAAAGATCGAGGGATGATAAGAAGCCGGAGAAGAGTTCGGATTTGGAGAAAGAGAATGTGAAAGAGCCGAAGGAGAAGAAGAAAGGAGCATCGGTGGGTTTGCTTAACTTTTTTTTCTAGAGTTTAAGCAGAATTCTAATATTTCAGACAGAGAAGAAGAAGGATTCTGGAGCTAAGAAATCAGCAG
This sequence comes from Caenorhabditis sp. 38 MB-2015, assembly GCA_900536415.3. Classification (NCBI taxonomy): domain Eukaryota; kingdom Metazoa; phylum Nematoda; class Chromadorea; order Rhabditida; family Rhabditidae; genus Caenorhabditis; species Caenorhabditis quiockensis. The sequence continues at coordinate 58,666 of LR548903.1, forward strand.
CCATCGAGGAGCCAAAAGTAGCCGCCGATGAGAAGAAAAAGAAAACAGAACAGAAAAGTGGAGAGAAAGCACCGGCTGTGGATGAGAAAAAAGAGGAGAAGAAGGTCGAGACACCACCGCCACCAACACCAGTGGAACCATCGAAGCATGGAAAATCGAAGGAGTCGGCAAAGTCGCCGGCTGCTGCTGCTAAAGATGGAAAAGATGCGGCTAAGGAGGCGGCGAAGGTGAACGAACTGGCTTCTGGTATTGAAATCGTCAAAGAGGATAAGAAGCCTGTCAAAATGGACGATGGCTATGAGGATTTTGGTCCAGGGGCCTAAACTTGTGTTGAAAAATAAATTATTTTTCTATTTATTGGAAGGGGAACTAGTTTTGCGAAACGAAATGACTTTCGAATTAAGAAAAACACTTTGACAGGAGAACATTTCTTGCTCAGAACAGTCGAGACATTGTCATCCATCGTGGTGTGGAGTTGAATAAGTGATCGCCCATTCTATGCCTAGATTAAAATCCCGTACACTAACATCTGTACAAGTCTGATGCATGATAACATGACAAGGGAAAATTACTTCAAAGGTTAAAATCCCGTACACTAACAACTGTACAAGTCTGAGATGTTTTCACGTGACAAGGGAAAATGAACTAGAAGACAACTACTAGAAGCTGGTGGTTGTGCGTAAACTTCGCTCTCATCATCGATTGGCCATGATTTCAGAAGGAGTTCTTCCTCGGAAGTTTCGGTCCCCTGGTTGTGGACAATGTCTCTGAGTTCAGTTAGCAAATACTATCATTATCACAGGCTTCTGAACTTTGTTATTGAATTATCTGAACTTTGTGTGAGTAAATAAATTGAGATATGAATTGTATTAAATGTGTGATATAAAAAATTGTCGTCTCTCTTGCGGGAGATCGACTCTCAACAATCAATTTTTTGGAAGAATTTCAAAGTACAACAATTTAA
>LR548903.1:59729-80052 GCA_900536415.3 Caenorhabditis sp. 38 MB-2015
TGTGGAGTTGAATAAGTGATCGCCCATTCTATGCCTAGATTAAAATCCCGTACACTAACATCTGTACAAGTCTGATGCATGATAACATGACAAGGGAAAATTACTTCAAAGGTTAAAATCCCGTACACTAACAACTGTACAAGTCTGAGATGTTTTCACGTGACAAGGGAAAATGAACTAGAAGACAACTACTAGAAGCTGGTGGTTGTGCGTAAACTTCGCTCTCATCATCGATTGGCCATGATTTCAGAAGGAGTTCTTCCTCGGAAGTTTCGGTCCCCTGGTTGTGGACAATGTCTCTGAGTTCAGTTAGCAAATACTATCATTATCACAGGCTTCTGAACTTTGTTATTGAATTATCTGAACTTTGTGTGAGTAAATAAATTGAGATATGAATTGTATTAAATGTGTGATATAAAAAATTGTCGTCTCTCTTGCGGGAGATCGACTCTCAACAATCAATTTTTTGGAAGAATTTCAAAGTACAACAATTTAAGGATTTTTTTTTAATGTTTAATTTTTCTTCTTTTCAATAAATGATTCGATATAAACATAACTATTACTTGAAACAGTTAATAGTTTTAAGGACTTTTTTGAGTCGAAACATCTGAAATGAGGACAAAAGATAATTACCTTTGTGGTGTACTGGCTCCGGAGCAGCTCAACAATGCTCTTTTCTGCTCTCGCTCCACAATAAACACATTTCTTCTTCGTTCCTCCTCTCCAATTCGATCATAAATCACTCCATCAACGCCCAACTCCTTTTTGAAATATGCAATATTCTCCTTTTTATCCAAATCCTCTCCCCACACAAATGTGACCATACCGAACTCGTTCGCTTTTTTGACTGGCATTGGATCTTTGAGCAAGTCTTCGGAATTGAAATTCACGCCCTGTAAAGAGAAATTATTGTTTGGGATATCTCAAATTGAGAAATTTGAAGTAGGCGTAAAACTAACCAAAAGATCAGCACCGACAGCGAAGTTGACAGCGGTCATAGATGTGGAAGTTCGTTGATCTTGGAATGGTGTGTATCTTTGCGTGTCGCCGACGCAAAGGAAAAGTACAGGATAGCGATTTTGTTTTGTTGCAACCCTGAAAAATTCCTATTATGAGAGAGAGAATTTTGGAGATTTCTCACATTGAGCAAATATCCGGGTCGAAGCTGCTGAACATGATTCTTCGATTTCCAGCGTTTTTCAAGACATCCGCCAAAATGATGTCAACAAATGTGTTGCGCTCGAAGTAGTGGTCGCACTCGTGCTCACCATTCTGAAAAAGAAAATATTTATTTATATGAACCGAGCTGAGGTGAGGTTTAGAGTTTTTCTATGTAGTATTGGGTACATAAAATGTAGCAATTAAAGTAAAAATTCATGGTTTTCGCTGAAAATCGAGTCTATATTTCCAGATTCAGACCTTGATTTACTTTTTCATCAAAGTCTAATCGAGTGAATTATTTTTATACATAAAAAGGTCCCCCATTGGAAAACTGATGTTAGAACCCCTCCAACGTGAAAAATCCTTAAAAATTGGAACCACTCCCTCAAAAACGGACTTTTTTCCTGCAAAATGTTACATTTGAGATAATATGGTGCCGAAAAATAAGTTCTAAACTACTTTGAACGCTGAAAGAGCCATGAAAACTCTTAATAAACCAATTTTAAAGGTGAGGTAAAGGGACTCGGCAAGTTGCTCTTAAATGAAAGAGCACATTTTTTTAGGTGGAACCCTCGAGGGATTTTTTACCGAAAAGCCTAGTATTCGAGAAAATTTTGGTCAAAGTTAGAAATTTGGAAACTTTCAACCTATAGCTATACGTTAAAAGTTTCCAAATTTTTTTTTTCAAATGAAATTTTTTCGAATACTAGACTTTTCCGTAAAAAATCCTTTGAGGGTCTTACCTAAAAAAATTTGCTCTTTCATTTAAGAGCAACTTGCCGAGTCCCTTTACCCCACCTTTAAGTAATAAACTGTAGTAAATCAGGTTTTCTTGCTCATGGTCCATTTTTTGAGTTTCACGAATCAGCTGTTTTTCAAAAGTTAGAACCCCTTCCATAAAAAATATCCAGAAGAATTAGAACCCCTACATAACACCAGGTGTTGCCCCTTTTTATGTATGATTATTTTTCGAGCCAATTTTCATGAAATTGCTCTCAAAAATTTTCTGGGAGATATATTGAAGCCAGAAAAGAGTATATCGCAATATTTGTCATTTTTAGAGCGGATTTATAATTTTTTTTTTCCTAGTTTATACTGTATCCCAGTTTTGTCAGTTATCAGCCTTTTCCCTTGGAAATCCTACATTTTGCATCATCGGATATTTGACTTCAACATTGAATCCAACATCCGGATCAACTTTTGTCAACGCTTCTGTCAACGTCGGGAACGGTTTGAAGTCCTCCTCTTCTTCTCCAGCTTCCACGAGTTTCTTGACGTTCTCTTTCTTCTGTGGGAAGCTCAAGTGATCAAGCTGGAATTGAAAAATGCTTGTCTCTAGAGATAATGATTTTTCATACCATCAAGAGTTTCAACTGCGATAATTTCAAATCTTTAACCGGCAATTCATGATAATCCAAGTTGGTGGCATCACTGAATGCTTCTTTCGTTGGTGGAGGTGGCAATGCGTTTCCATCTCGTCGTGCAACTGAGACCAACACATGGAAATCATGATAAATCACAGCGATCTGAAATATTTCAGTCAACAATTAGTTTCTTCGTTCAAATATTGATGTAAATACCTTGTCCTTGGTGAGCTGAACATCAAATTCCACATAATCGGCTCCATTTTTCGCAGCTGTGTTCAATGAATGAATCGTATTCTCCCGAGCCATCGCGAATTTCGTGTACGAGTTACCCGCTCCTCGATGTCCGACTTCTAACGCGTTACGTTTCTTCCAATGTCTACAGAATGTTGTGTCCATTTTCTGAACATCATCCAATCTTGTCAGCGATCGCACGAATAAATATTCAATCGATACTTGTCCAATAGGTCTTCCAGTTGAGTTGATGAAGGGAAGTTGAAGGATTCCATAAGTGTCTTGAAGTGAGGATGGAAGAGCATAACAAGCTCCGATGCGCTTACGTTCTTCGGAGAAAATCTCAATGTAGAATGCCTGGAAAAGATATTGAATTTTAGACTGTGAAATGTTTCTTGTGCTCAGAAGCACATTAGAAGGTGAGCAAAATTTGATGGATTTTTATTGTTTTTTCTACATGATGCTTCGAAACTAGGTCAAAATTTTGTTATTTATCTCAGTTCGGCGTTTTTATGAACTGCAAACCCTTATCTTCCATTAAAAAAAACAATGATTTTACAACTTGGTTTTGTGACACAAAAAGCACAAATGACGAAATTTCAAAATATTTGGAGACGTTTCTGGCTCATCAGCCTTAAAATGTGCAAAATTTTGTTTATATGATTGCTCACCAAAAAGTCAGTGGCTACTGAATGTGTTCTAAATACAAGATAATCCTTATTGTTGTTGAACACAACTCCCGTCTCTTCTTGATCATAAAACTTTGGTTTCGGATCGGACAACACCGCGATTTGTGTTTGTGAATGTGTTGAATTGTTCGAGATCGAGTTGGGGTCTTCTTCATCATCCTCTTCGTCCTCTCCATAACTGAAACTGATATGCGCGGAGCTTGGCTGAAAATAATAATTGATTAGGGTGCTTGAAATCTAGTGCAAAATTTACGTTTCGATTCCTAACATCCATCGGGGTGCACTTGATGCGACAATTGTTGCGCTGCTTCACCGTTTTGTAGAACTTCAGCGCATTTCCGTGCAATCGCAATAGAATCTGATTCTCTTCCGGGTATTGAAGCCAACCATCCGATACACACTTTCGACCAGCTAAACACACATATAGAAGGAGGATAACAAAAACACTGTAAAATGAAAACAATCTTTCATTTTAGTCTTCAATTTTTCTCGTCTTTGGTGAAACATTTTTCGAAATTTAGAGAGAAAATGAAATTATGTACTTACCATAGTAACCGAACAAATCAACGCGATCAACACGACATTCTCCATTGCGACTTTCAACTTGACAAAGAACCGATCGAGGATTCAAAAAGGCTTCCCATTTATCTTTAAAAAAAGTTGTTTTTTTTTTTTGGAGGGGAGCTGATGAAACTGACCAACGATGAGTCTTTCACCATCATCCGACATCAAACTATAACCAATGAAGTAGCGGAATTTGACATTATCATCGCTTGTTTCGAGCTCGCCTTTCCAACGTAGGCTGAAACAGAATTTTGAAATTCATCAATGATCCCTACCTCCCACTTCTCGTTGAATCAAAAAATTATCTTTTCAATTTTCTCTCAATTGATAAGAGAAAAAGAAGCATCGAACGTTCTTTATTCAAGTTTCAATTTATTGTTATCGAAAAGATGCTAGAATATATATTTGTGATGAAAAATGGATGAAAACTGGTAATTTTTCTCGGATGTACTTTGTACTGCTAGAAAAAAAAACATTTTTTTTGCAGTATGACTAGAAGATACGAATTACAAAATTGCACGTACTTTGGAGAAGATTTAAGAAAACAAATGAATACATGTTTTAGAATGTCGCCTGCATAAATTCTTTTGAAAAAGGTACTTTTTCGATCAAGATAGGGCGCAGTAAGGGTTCGCTGAAAGATGGTAAGGTTTTTGTCATACTTTTCTGGACGGTTTGGGAATGAGATTCAAAGAGAATTGAGATAAAACTTTTAAAGAATCTATTTATTACCAGAAACAGTAAATTATTTTTACGAAGCTGATAGTTTTTACGTATAAAATTCGATTTGTGGTGAACCGTACAAGAATTTATGTGAAATTATGCATTTTTGGTGTACCCCTGAAATGTATCGGGGTATATCTAATAGTTTTAGCCTATTATTTTCGATTCACACGATTTCCCTAATTATTTTATGTCATTTTATTGAAAAAAATACAAAATATCTTCTTTTTCCAATCGAAATGATAACAATCTGAACTTTTGGTCTTTTTGAATTTCTTTATTTTTATGCTGTGATTCAGACGGTAAGTTTTTTTTATTATTTTTGCCAGGTATATTTCAAATAAGTGAGAGTGTTACAAAATATTCTGTAATTTTTTTAGAAACAATTCGATAAATCAGAAGGAAAAATCAATAATGATCTATATTCCAGTCGTTTTTTCGAAGTTTGAAAGAATTTCTCACCTTCTCTCCGCATCCTGTTCCAACGCCATCGCCTTTGTCGCTTCCCAAGCTCCGAGACCTTTCGCCGATCCGACAACGTAGACCGCATGATGCGCTTGCAAGTTCTCAACGTCGACGGCGAAGTGAACGCGCACCGAACGTGCCGCCACGGACATTACTGGAATAAATGAGTTTGTCGAAAGAAGTAGAAGAGACAAAAAATGATTGTTGATCCAACGAAAAAAGAGTGGAGAGAAAACAACATCTGGTTGTTTACTAAAAAGTTTTTTGTTGAAAAGCGATGAAAGAACATAAGAAGGAACATAGGGTGAATCGAGTAGACGCCTAGAGAAGAGAAAAGAAAAATTACTGTGGATTGGAAAAGGGTGGCAAATATTTGATAAATGACAAAGTACTTTGACGTTCTTGAAGTTGTCTTTGATAAGAAATGGCGATTGTGAATAAATAGGATCATTAGGGAAGAGTTTGGCTACCAGACCAGATGTTCATGCAGAAACAAACATTAGCAAGGGTTGATATCTTCTTTTCATGCACTCGTGTTGCACTTGCCAATATATTATTTTGTAACAGAGCGGAGATCGACACAAAATAAAATGAAAATAAATTTTTAAATAGAACTTGCAGGTTTTGGCAAACTTTTCTCGCATTATCGAGGTATCGGATTTCAAGAGTTTTGGGAAAGTTTTTAATTTGAAGCTATGGATTTTATTTATCATGAACTTGTAATTTGAAAAAGATAATTTTAATTCGGCGAGCTATTTTTCAGCCGCTTAGGATAGAAATATCTTCAAACTACTTTAACACAGTTCCTTGTCGAATATTTATGATTTATCAAGGTTATGGTTTAAACTGTACCTCGTTGTAAGGCGGTTGACGAAAAGCGTAATAACATCGAAAATGAAAAGGACACATTCACAGAAAACACTGATAATTCATTAATTTGATAGCAACACGTTGTTATTTATAACAATTATTTGTCACGTGACAATTTTTAAAAGAAAAAAAAAGAGAACGAAACAAAAAGTAGTTGTGAGAAAAAAAAATTGCGCATGACTAGAGGGGCCGAGTTCAAGAAGAACAAAAAAAAACAACAAAAAGAGGAAGGCGAAAATCAATAGCATATATTTTTCCGTTTTTGCTCTAGGCTCTTTTTTCGAAATCGGACAAACATTGTGATGATATAGCCTAGGTGCTCATACACTCGTTCTGCGTGCATCTGCGAAAAAATATATAAACGAAAAATTGTCTTCTTTCCCACACAAAATGTATAATTGAATCAAATGACAGGGGAGAACAAAAAAATAATGGAATCGAATTGTCTAAATTCGATGAAAAAAGGTTTACATTGGCAATGGGGAGAATATTGAATAACTTGGTTGGTCAGGCAGAGAGATTAGAGATACAGAGAAGTGGAAGAAGCTAGACAAGTGGTGAGAGAAGAGAAAATATAGAGAGTGACGTGACAAGGAAGAGGATGTCATCGACATCTTTTTTTTGTAATAGAAACTAGATTTTGTGGCAAAAAGAATCTTTCAATATATGCAAATTATGCAGATGCTCTTTTGAGCAGCAAAATCTAAAAAAAATCGTTCGAAGCTTTTCATTAGAAAAAATTAAATAAATTTATTCAGAGATAGTAGTCAAAGACGCACACCAATTTTTGTTTGTATCTCACTACGAAAAACACAAAAATTGTGGGTCTAAGAGATAATTTTTTAAAAATGTATTTTCTGGACTACGAATCACACAGGTAAACAAGTATATCATTACAACACGTGGCGTGTGACGTAGACAAGATATATTACATCAACTTTTCTTTTGAGTGCAAAAAAAACTTTTCTGTTTATTTTAAAAAAAAAAAGGGAAAATGACTAACCATTATTTTCCAATGATACATCTTCCATTATATCAGGCTCTTCCACGCAGTCAGATAATCTTGGTCGACGAGACAACGAAGAGTTGATTGAATTCGCGTGCGGGTCAAAGACAAGTGAAGCCTTTGGCGAGATTGCACGGCGTGTGAAATGCATTTACCTCAAAACAAAATAATAATATTAATTTTTGATGATAAGCTATCAAAAGCAAATTTTAATGATTATCAGTATTAGTGTCATTGAAAATCAAACTCGCTTAGGAAAGGACTAAAAAACCATATAATTTAAACCAGAACTATTATCATTTTCATATCACATCAGTGCATATGAAAAAAAGGCATAAAACAAATGTGTTTGAACTGATAATTCTTGGAAGTTGAAAACTTTGCCCTCGAAAAGGTGTGACAATAAAAAATGAGTCGACTTTGGAATCATTAAAAGTGTTTGTTTGAAAAGGGGTACTGTATTGTAATGATATATATTTCGAGAAATACATGCACTCACATGGAACCTGGTCTATGAAAAAATCCGTGTTAATTGAGCATCAATAAAGCGCATTTTACCCATCGAATTCTCGCTTATATCTTCATAATTTTCATGCTTTGAGATTGCTGTAAACAGATTTTCACCCACATAAATTGTCAAACAAAAAAGTCACAGATTGTAGCCTTTTCTCTTTACACAGGCCGGACCAAGCTACTTCTTTATTTATTTAATTTTTAGTAAATGATCTCGTCCTTTTTTTAGCGGTTTGTGAAACTTTAACAGGTGTTCAAACAGGTTTACAATTCTTTAAAAAGGGGAGATGAACACGGAAAAAGTATCAAATCATGCAATCCTCTACTATTGTTCTCGTTTTGGCTGCTATCGTTGTTGGCATTGAATCGTGTAGTGATTCAGCATCAGCGTAAGATATCAAGGTCCTTAACCTTTCAAATGAGAATTTTGCAGTTGCTCATCATGGGTTGCCAATGGTTTCTGCACCAACTCATTCTACACCGCTGCTCAAAGAGCTGCGTATTGTGCCAAGTCTTGTGGATTGTGCTCTGACACTACTACTGCTTCATCTTCTTCAAGCTGCACTGATTCTTCATCAAGGTAGGACCATTCAGAGTACTTGACAATATCATTATTATACTTTTAGTTGCGCGGCTTGGAATAAAAACGGATTCTGTGCAAGTACCTTTTACACAACTGCTGTCAAAACACAATATTGTGCCAGCACTTGCGGACTTTGCTCCTCTTCTTCATCTTCTTCATCCGCTGCTACTACTGCCAGTTCGGATACTACTACTTCTGCTGCCTAAGAATCTACACAACTAAAATTTGAATAGTTTCAATAAACATTTCCTAAAGAAAATGAATCACTTTTCTAATGGCCAGCATAACGATGACGCATAGATTGTTCAATCAAGAAATAAAATTAAACTACAAAGAAAATATTGCTAACCAGATTGGTAAGATACTGCTATGAATATGCGAACACGTGTAGGGTTGCTTGTGTCCAAGGAGGTTGCAATTTTATAGTCAAGTCTTTGTAGCTATTGAAAGGCATTTGAGATAAATATCAAAACAGTCACTTTTTTCAAAAACAGAACAATTGGGATGGCCAATATTAACAACAAATCTAGACAATTCGGTTCGCACTAACCCTACTAATCCCGTTGATGATTTCAATCATGTACGTATCTGTCCAATTTAAACGAAATCTAACTGGTTCGTTCTCGTTTTAGACTTTATTACTCTTAGATTATCTTTTAATTGGCCACATACACCATGTTAACGAATAACCGTAGTAATCCTCAAAATCATCGGACATTGGCGAGATGATCGCCTCTACCATTTTGCGACTATGCATCAGAACAAACAGAAGAGTATAGTTGACTTTATTGTGTTATGGTTAGAAAGGCTAACTGATTTGCTTTTGGAACTCGAATTCTCGGTGTCAAAATTAAACTATGCCAAACTTCACGTGAAAAACTTGAGAAATATCCACGTGAACTTTTTTCTGTCATCCGGAAATTAAGTTCACAAGCAAACTATCAGTTTGTCACCGTTAAGTACATTTTTTATGATAATAGATGTAAGTATGGAACAACATTGAGTCAACTTCTGGGAGCTGGAACATAGGTAAAATGGATGAGGATGTTAATTTGTCTTTATTTTCCACACACACACACAGACATATTTTTTCTCAGTTTATGCAATGATGGAGTCGTCGAGAGACATTGAAACAGTGTTCACGCCGGATAAAAAATGTTTTTAATAATCCAAAAATGGGCATACTAGTTTTGATATAAGGGTACTTTATACCTAAAATATGCTTTTATCCAATAAGTTGATAATGATCTCGTGTCACTAATACATGATGATAGAGGCTGCATTTTCAAAAAAAACTGAAAAAAGAATTTTTAGCAAGCATTGATTTTTGTAAAATTGCAAAAATCAATGCAAATGGATTTACACCTACACAAGTTGTCAAACAAAAATGTCACACACATGGTAGCCTTTTCTCTTTACACAGGCTGGATCAAACTACTTCTTTATTTAGTTAATTTTTAGTAAATGATCTCGTCCTTTTTTTAGCGGTTTGTGAAATTTTAACAGGTGTTCAAACAGGTTTAAAATTCTTTAAAAAGGGGAGATGAACACGGAAAAAGTATCAAATTATGCAATCCTCTACTATTGTTCTCGTTTTGGCTGCTATCGTTGTTGGCATTGAATCGTGTAGTGATTCGGCATCAGCGTAAGATACCCCAATATTCAAGTTATGTGCCAAGATACCCTTTTCCAGTTGCTCATCATGGGTTGCCAATGGTTTCTGCACCAACTCATTCTACACCGCTGCTCAAAGAGCTGCGTATTGTGCCAAGTCTTGTGGATTGTGCTCTGATACTACCACTGCTTCATCTTCTTCAAGCTGCACTGATTCTTCATCAAGGTAGGACTATTCAGATCACTTGACATTATCATTATTATACTTTTAGTTGCGCCGCTTGGAATAAAAACGGATTCTGTGCAAGTACCTTCTACACAACTGCTGTCAAAACACAATATTGTGCCAGCACTTGCGGACTTTGCTCCTCTTCTTCATCTTCTTCATCCGCTGCTACTACTGCCAGTTCGGATACTACTACTTCTGCTGCCTAAGAATCTACACAACTAAAATATAGTAGCTTCAATAAACATTTTATGAATCCAACTTGCAAGCATATTAAAGTCATAATCGTCAACATCTGAGCAATCAGAGTAGTCACTTCTTGAAGGAAATCTTTCTCTGTGAATGATAATCTTCTAGTGAAAAAAAAACTTGCGCGTGAAATAATGCTGACAATGGTCACACCCTGACGCTTAACTATGACAGAAAGGAATTAAATGGGGCGAAAAATAATTTGATTTTGAACACAAAACAAAACTTTTGTGTTTTGACAATTGGAAGAGTGAGTATTTAGCTGATGAACTTCAGTTTAAAAAAAGAATAATGGGGGGTCATTTGAAGGGATTGATTTTCTTTAATTCATATATGCCCAACTCAACCTGCATTGATTTGAATCGGTACTGTACTGCCATGTACTACCACTCAAACCTTCTCATAATTGCCAATACACCCTTTCACTGGCTTCAAACATGCACCATTTCTGTATTATCATGTTAATGAGTAACCGTTCCAAAATCCTTAAAATTGTCGGACATTGGTGAACAAATCGTCTCTCTCATTTTCCAACTATCCAGAAGAACAAACAGAGGGAGTAGGGGATATTGTTGTGTTTTGGTTAGAAACTGATTTGGTTTTGGAAGTTATAGAACTCGCTCTCCTAATTAAGGTCTTATACTTTTTTTTCACCAGAAATTTTTGTGAGAGGAGTTACGCACTTTTGGAGTTTTGAAATCACTGAAAACCTTCATTAATATTAGCTGACCTTGTACACGCGAAAATAAACAAACATATTTTTGTGTTGAAATTACGTTGAGTTATTAATGTTACATTTTTATAATAGATACAAGGAAAATCTGAATTTTCGCACAAAAATATCCGGTAAAAAAATATAGGATGTTGATCGAGTTCTATAAGTGTACAAATTTTAACAAAAATCTGAATCAACGACTAGTTAAACCTCCCCATGTAAGCTAATCTTTGAAACAAAAATTGGAAAATGAAAAATAAGAAAAAGGGGCTACGCGCCCCAGTTATAGGGGCGCGTAGCCCCTTTTTCTTATTTTTTTCATTTTTCATTTTCCAATTTTGGAAAATGGAGAATAAGAAAAAGCGCTCCTATAACCAGTTTCGGAAGAAGTGTACTTTAACTTTCCTTAAAGTTCACTTTCAATTTAACATGACTTATGCTTTTATCCAATAAGTTTTGATAATGGTTTTGAGACACTAATACAAGATGATAGAAGCTGCATATTCAAAAAATTGAAACTAAAGTAAGCATTGATTTTTTGCAAAATTAATGCAAATGGATTTACACCTACACAAGTTGTCAAACAAAAATGTCACACATGGTAGCCTTTTCTCTTTACACAGGCTGGATCAAGCTACTTCTTTATTTGGTTAATTTTTAGTAAATGATCTCGTCCTTTTTTTAGCGGTTTGTGAAACTTTAACAGGTGTTCAAACAGGTTTACAATTCTTTAAAAGGAGGAGATGAACACGGAAAAAGTATCAAATCATGCAATCATCTACTATTGTTCTCGTTTTGGCTGCTATCGTTGTTGGCATTGAATCGTGTAGTGATTCGGCATCAGCGTAAGTCATCTCAATATCCAAGAGATCTTTTCTCAAAAGTAATTTTGCAGTTGCTCTTCATGGGTTGCCAATGGTTTCTGCTCCAACTCATTCTACACACCGGCTCAAAGAGCTGCGTATTGTGCCAAGTCTTGTGGATTGTGCTCTGATACTACCACTGCTTCATCTTCTTCAAGTTGCACTGATTCTTCATCAAGGTAGGACCATTCAGAGCACTTAACAATATCATGATTATACGTTTAGTTGCGCGGCTTGGAATAAAAACGGATTCTGTGCAAGTACCTTCTACACAACTGCTGTCAAAACACAATATTGTGCCAGCACTTGCGGACTTTGCTCCTCTTCTTCATCTTCTTCATCCGCTGCTACTACTACTGCCAGTTCGGATACTACTACTTCTGCTGTCTAAGGATCTACAAAACTAAAATATAGTAGCTTCAATAAACATTTCTCAAAGCAAACTATTGGTACTTATTATATTATTTTTCTAATGGTCAGAATGGGGGAGTCACCACAATAGAAACTTCTTGTACGAAGCAATTTATGCCGGCCAGCATTGACAACAAATCTTGGCCACTCGACTTTCAGAAATCATCTATTTGCTCAAATTCACCGGTGTTCATCTGATTATGCGCTACTTTAAGCACAGTGTGACCTCGTTTATGAATAACTGTTGTAATCCTTGAAACTGTCGGACAATGACGAGCTGATCGCCTCTGTCATTTTTCAACTATGCAGAAGAACAAACAGATGGTGTAGTGGATTTGGGCGTGTTTTGGTTCGAAATGCTTCCACGATTTTGAAATAAAAGAAAAAGGGGCGCTTAGCCCCTTTTCTTAGTTTTGTTCTGACCATTTTCCAAAATCGGAAAATCGTTGGCATTTCATTGAACCCATCATCAAATAGTTTTTTTAAAACCAGAATACAGGTACATATTATGAGTTGGCGCTGCAATTTTCCACGAAACGGTTCGAGCAAAGCGAAGGTATCAAAAGAGGACATTTCGTCTCCCAAATGGTGGTGTTTGGGTGAAATTCTCTGACCCTGAATTTTAAAGTTTTTAAAAAATAAAAAATATACCACTATTCTCCGTGGAGCGGATCGAGTAAAACGAGCATATCAATAGAGAACCGTAGGTCCTCAACCAAAGGTACGCCACACCTGAGCTTGACGAGCCTTAGTTCATTTGCCAATAATTTGAAATTATTGGAACAAAACTAACAAGGGAGGTTCAACTAGTCTCCATCTTAACTTTTAACTAAATTTGGTATACCTACTAATTCGAACCACCTGATCAACGTCCTGTTCTTAACTTTTTTCCTTCGATCCTCTGGAAAAAAAATTGAAAATCCCATGGTTTTAACATTAATAAAACCTCTTTATAAAATGCACACAAAAAACAAAATGTTCACGTTTTTAAATAATTTTAATTTTTGTCTTTTTTGTGAAGGAATTTAGCATTGTTTTGAGAACTTTTTGAATTATAACTTTTTTCAGAGGGCCGAAGGAAAAAAGTTAAATACACGTTTATGATCAGCGGGTCCGAATTAGTAGGTATACCAAGTCTCGTCAAAAGTTAAGATGGGGACATGTTGAACCTCCCTTGTAAGAAGAGGGGCTAAGTATAATTGGGGCCACTACAATTGGGGCGCGTAGCCCCTTTTTCTTATTTTCCATTTTCCAAAAAAAAATGCTTCATCAAAGTAAGATCTACCAAAAGAGAGGATAAAATCATATTAGGTATTATTTTTAGTTGCGCGGGTTGGAACTCGAATGGATTCTGCTCGAGTACTTACTACACAACTGCTGTCAAAACACAATATTGTGCCAGCACTTGCGGACTTTGCTCCTCTTCTTCATCTTCTTCATCTGCTGCTACTACTGCCAGTTCAGATACCACAACTGCCTAAGGATCTACAGTATAATATGTGTAGTTGATTGTACCCCAATGAATAAAATAGTTTTCTACAAGCTTCCAGTTTTTTGTCGGTGGTATTTTCAATGGGGAAAAAGAAAATTACCTCAACAGTTTAGGGATCTAGAAAACTTGATTTTTTACAGAAAAAGTTCATAAAATACACTTTAAACCTTATCAATCCAGATTTCCAATTTCAATAGTTGTTGCTTGAATAAGCTAGACTTTGGCTTGTTCAAACTCAACAAGACAAAATTTTACATACTCTCGAAGAGACTTGTTGTGAACCATACATATACGGTCATGTCTTAGTCTATACCAGCCACTTCATGTTTCGAAATATTCACCCCCAAATTGAGAAAGAGAACCATATTCATACATACTTTGAAAATTTTCAATCAACAAAGCAACGTAATTTTGACTATGCTTCTGTTTAGTTTACCAGAAACATAGCAAATCCTTCTTGTTTCAAGGAACCTACATGACTCGAACGCTCATTCGTAAGTATAATCACTTAATTTTTCACATGGATCACTATTATTTTTGATCCTCATTCCAAAATACAAGTTATTGGAAATGACTCTTAAAGAAATTGAAGTGGTTTTCAAGAACGTCCGTTTTTTGAGAGATAGAGAGAGAGAGAGAGAATGAATTTGTTTACCAGTCTGGAATTTTTAGAAAACAAATACTTCTGAGAGAGAGAGAGAGAGAGAGAGAGAGAGAGAGAGAGAGAGAGAGAGACTCAAAATGTAAAGTACAAAACTGATTTTATGAACTATTTATCATCAAAACTATGAAAATTCTCCAGATTCTTAAGCAGTTGTGGTATCTGAACTGGCAGTAGTAGCAGCAGATGAAGAAGATGAAGAAGAGGAGCAAAGTCCGCAAGTGCTGGCACAATATTGTGTTTTGACAGCAGTTGTGTAGTAAGTACTCGAGCAGAATCCATTCGAGTTCCAACCCGCGCAACTAAAAATAATATCTAATATGATTTTATCCTCCTTTTTTTGGAAGATCTTACTTTGAAGAAGCATCGGTACAACTGGAAGAAGAAGATGAGGCAGTTGTAGTAGTAGTATCAGAGCACAATCCACAAGACTTGGCACAATACGCAGCTCTTTGAGCCGATGTGTAGAACGAGTTGGTGCAGAAACCATTGGCAACCCATGATGAGCAACTGAAACATATATTTGAAGAGGTTAAGAACCTGGGGTATCTTACGCTGATGCCGAATCACTACACGATTCAATGCAAACAACGATAGCAGCCAAAACTAGAACAATAGTAGATGATTGCATGATTTGATACTTTTTCCATGTTAATCTCATCCTTTTAAACAATTTGGAACTGTTTGAACAACTGCTAATGTTTTCTCTAAAAAAAGAACGAAACCGAGTTGGCATTTGTGTAAAGATGTGTTGTTAATTTGTTGCAGATCGTGATTAGGTGCAAATCCGAAGAATTTCAGGTTTCTATGGATCTCAAAGAATTCACGTGAAAATCGAGAAAAATGCGAACTTTATGATGACATAGATCAAAAGTGTACGTACATATTTGATTCGTTTGATCATGTTCTTTTTGTGTATCATTAATCAAATTGTTGTTGTTGTATGTTCATCGTTTTTAATTGAATTATAACACAAAATAAGTGTTTTGTGTATTGTCTGAAACAACGAATGAATGATCACTGAATGTCTAGAAACAAAATCCTTCTTTTTCTTTTCACAGCAGCCGACCACCACCAACAATAAAACAAACACAGCAACACAAGCGCCGACCTGCATGCCTAGTCTAGTGGTCTAAGGCGGATGTGTGCGTTGAGAGGACGCTGGTTCGATTCCCCTAGCACGCGTGAGTACTGGTTGTTTGGTGATATTTCACACAACCAAACAGCTGTCATCAACCACGCTAGAACGATTTGGTGCACTAAATTACCGGGCGACTCACATGAGATCACTCGGAGGAGGTGCCCCAACAACCAAACCTGTTTTTCAAAAACTTTTTATGTTTCTTTAAGAGATTGTGTGTATGTATGTACCGCCCACCTCACCTCATCACATCATACACGTGAACAACAAATAATAATGTATTTCTTTTTACTACTATCGATTCTAGTCCTCAACCTGGCCAACTCTGAAGTTATTCAACAATGTAATTGTAAAAAATATGAGAAGTGTCTGGAAAAAGCTGAAGAGCCACCAAGTTTTCACCAATGTCTAGAGAAATGCGACGCCATCCTACCATCATCAGATGTGGTGCCATGTTTGACCATTTTCGACGAAGATTTTGAAGAACTCAAGGACTGTGGATATACAATCAATGCAGGCTTAAAAGGGTGAGTGATATCTCTGAAAATGTGTAAAGTATCAAAGTATATATATCACGCTCCTAAAAAGGGAGACCTTGAACCTTGAAAAGAAAAAGTGCAATCATCTTCATCTTTTGCAGGTGTTCGAATGTCAAACGTAACATTGTAAATCGGCGAAGTACAGAAGATTTTCGTGATTTGATGATCCGCGCATTCGAAGTGAACTTGAAAGATTTCGGTAAGAAATAGAAGAAAGCGAACAAAATAAAAGGGGCCAGTTATTTGAGAATTATACATGGTCCAAAAAGGACATTTTAGTACATATCATATGTCATTTGATAGACCTTGAAATGCTGAACAAGGTCTACTTATCAGTTTTAGTGAATCTCATGTCTGAAATTTGGAATTGAGCTCGAAAAATGTGCTCTAACTTTTCAAAAAAGAGCACCTTTAAAAAACTTGCAATGAAATCGGCTATCCCCTTTAAGCACTCAAAGTTCATAATGTCAAATGTGCTCTATTGATAATACGGAATTTAAGAGAATGAATGGTTCAAAATCATATTCGCTTAACATTAATATAAGACATTATCAATAGAGCGAACTTGACCCTCCGGGTTGTGCCACCTTTTATCTTTTAATAACCTCTTTTTCCAGACGAGACCCGTCGATTCAAAAACCAAAAAGCGGCCAAGCAAGGTGAATGCATCTTCGAATGCATCTACCCCGGCAGAAATCCCTGTACAAAACAACTCGGATGCGATCTCCTCATGCCATCTGAAAAAGAGCTCTTCTACACCTTCTACAAATGCGCCAATCAACGTAACTTTTTCCAAAAATCCGATCTGATGTACAAGTGTTTGTGTAAGTTGTTAATGTGATTTGTTATCCACTCACATAAGATTTTTTCAGCCCGTTTGTTTGTCACCGATTCGTCAATGATACAAAAGGACAACAAGACGTTGAAACGTCACTAGATGTTATGACACCTGAATTTAAAATTTCAACTTTTGATTGATTTTCTTCTTTAATTGTCTATATGGGTACTATGGGTGAATAATAAATAATCCACGTGTTTTGTTTTGTTTTTTCAACAAAAAAAAAACTTTGGATGTTCAGAAATCATACATATGACAAAGGTATCATCGATGATTAGAAAAAAATTAACCTTTGTTCATTGCGGGGGGTTTTCGATATGGGGATTCTTTAAAAAAAGGAAATGTTTTTTGTTTGCCCTTGATAATTTAGCTCGAAATAGCTGAAACTAGGAGAAGACAAATTTCAATACTGAAACAGTTTTTGGTTGCTTTGGAAAATGGCCTGCGTCGGAAAAAAATTCACATCTGATTGACCTCTAATTGTAAGCTATATCGTCATTATCCTTGCCAATATTTGAACTCATTTTGAATAGGATCATAAAATATGCACTTTATCTATTACTATACCAAACCAGATCAATTTTCACCCACTCAAGATCACCAACAAAGCATTAACACATTTGAACCTAGATCTATCTCTCTTTACACAGATGCCTCTGTCTAATGATCGGTTTCAATCTTTTTTTAATTATAAAGTTCAGGAAACATTTAGCAGGTGTTCAAACAGTTCCGAGTTCTTTAAAAGGGCGAGATGAACACGGAAAAAGTATCAAATCATGCAATCATCTACTATTGTTCTAGTTTTGGTTGCTATCGTTGTTGGCATTGAATCTTGTAGTGATTCGGCATCAGCGTAAGATACCCCAGGTTCTTAACCTCTTCAAATATATGTTTCAGTTGCTCATCATGGGTTGCCAATGGTTTCTGCACCAACTCATTCTACACATCGGCTCAAAGAGCTGCGTATTGTGCCAAGTCTTGTGGATTGTGCTCTGATACTACTACTACAACTGCCTCATCTTCTTCTTCCAGTTGCACTGATGCTTCTTCAAAGTAAGATCTACCAAAAGAGATGATAAAATCATATTAGGTATTATTTTTAGTTGCGCGGGTTGGAACTCGAATGGATTCTGCTCGAGTACTTACTACACAACTGCTGTCAAAACACAATATTGTGCCAGCACTTGCGGACTTTGCTCCTCTTCTTCATCTTCTTCATCTGCTGCTACTACTGCCAGTTCAGATACCACAACTGCCTAAGGATCTACAGTATAATATGTGTAGTTGATTGTACCCAATCAATAAAATAGGATTTCACATGATTCTAGTTCCTAAATTTGTTATAATACACTTT
Source organism: Caenorhabditis sp. 38 MB-2015 (assembly GCA_900536415.3). Lineage (NCBI taxonomy): Eukaryota > Metazoa > Nematoda > Chromadorea > Rhabditida > Rhabditidae > Caenorhabditis > Caenorhabditis quiockensis. The sequence goes on from LR548903.1 coordinate 78,005, forward strand.
GTCGGTGGTGTTTTCAATGGGGGTGAAGAAAGAAACCAATAAAACCACAGAAAATGAGTAAAAAACTGCACATGGTGGGAAAAATATAGTAGTGATTTTTAAGGAAACCTGAAACCGATTTGAATACAATTTACCAATTCGAAAATCAATTTTCTCCACTAAAAACTTCAAAATCAAAGAAATAGGCGTGTTTTCTTCATTGAGAAGTAATAATTTGATAATTTTTTGCCGAGTTGTGGGTTTAACCGAATTGGAACCTATACAGTTCTCTGATATGATTGCAGTTATTTCTATCATACTTAGTCAATTGTCAAATAACAAAGTGCAAAACCGAAAAAAAAACCTCCATTTTCTCCCGGCTGCAAAACAATAAGAAAAAACTCAACTTTTTTTTTGATTCGCGCGCAGAAATGAACAGTTTATCGTAGTTTCGCCATCTGCTTCGCCCTTTCTCTAATACCTCCAAATTTTACACACTCTCTCACAACAATGTGAACCTCTTTCAGGGCCGGAAAAACTGACCGAAATATTCTTTTTGAAGAGTTCAACCGACCTTCAGGATTGTTTTTCTCTTTAATTATGTATAGTCAAGTTAAATTGATATTTTTACGATAAAAAAGGGAAGCTTTTGGTTGTTGATCCCGCCCATTTTTTATCCTCTAGTAGTACATATATAATTAATCATTTATTATTGCTTAAAAGACATATTAAATTCCAGTTTTTTAGTTGCCTTTCTATAGTTTTTTTCCCCTTCCACACCTAATTTTTCTCTTCTTCTTGACAATACAATACAACACAGAGAAAAAACCGAAAAAATTGAGGCCATTTTGATATGATAAGCAGTATTGCATCAATGCCGCCAAAATTTGACCGAATTTCGAGAAAATAGTGGGTGATTTGGGGAGGCGTAGAGATGAAAACGTATTACTTTTCTTCGTTTTTTTTCGGATTTTTTTTTGTTGTCTTGACTAAACGTCTTGTTCAGATTTTTTGGTGGAGTAAAAAACGTAAATAATTTAGAATTCATGAGGTCTTTATTTTTTTCTTATCTACTTTTTTATTGATTTTTTACATTTGCTCAAATATTTCAGAAATGGCGAGCACGTACGATTATGCTTTGCTCGATTTTACAGCGACTTTGTGAGTTTTACCTGGGAATGGGGGAAAAAGAAATATTGCCTGCGGGTGTTTGACCGTGCCCGTTAGTCCGCATCCGGGTACCCACTTACTCGGTCATTTGTCCGTGAAAAATAATCGAGAAAACATTGAACGGGCAAAAGGGCGCGGGTGAATGGGCGGAGGGCAAACGGGTGAATGGGCTGAGGGTGAATGGGTGAACGGACGAGTGGAAAAACGGGTGAGTGGGTGCGGGTGAATGGGCGAGTGGGCGAGTGGGTAAATGAGCGAACGGGCGAACAGGCGAGTGAGAAAACTGGAAAATGGGCGAACGGATGAACGGAAAAACGGGTGAGTGGATGCGGGTGAATGGGCGAGTGGGTAAATGAGCGTACGGGCGAACAGGTATAATAGCGAACGGGCGAACGGGCGCGAATGAACGGGCGGAGGGTGAACGGGTGAATGGGCTGAGGGTGAATGGGTGAACGGACGAGTGGAAAAACGGGTGAGTGGGTGCGGGTGAATGGGCGAGTGGTTGAGTGGGTAAATGAGCGAACGGGCGAATGGGCAAATGGGCAAATGGGCGAACGGGCGAACAGGCGAGTGAGAAAACTGGAAAATGGGCGAACGGATGAACGGAAAAACGGGTGAGTGGATGCGGGTGAATGAGCGAGTGGGTAAATGAGCGTACGGGCGAACATGTATAATAGCGAACGGGCGAACGGGCGCGAATGAACGGGCGGAGGGTGAACGGGTGAATGGGCTGAGGGTGAATGGGTGAACGGACGAGTGGAAAAACGGGTGAGTGGGTGCGGGTGAATGGGCGAGTGGGCGAGTGGGTAAATGAGCGAACGGGCGAACAGGCGAGTGAGAAAACTGGAAAATGGGCGAACGGATGAACGGAAAAACGGGTGAGTGGATGCGGGTGAATG
>LR548904.1:0-174479 GCA_900536415.3 Caenorhabditis sp. 38 MB-2015
GTTTTGTTAAAAAAAACTCGAAGAGCTAGAAAATGCTGGAACAATCACTAAGGTATTTTTTATTATTTCGAAAGGGATTTTTCAAGTTTTTCGAAACTTCATTTTAATATGTTATTTTATTATGGGTTCTCCCTAGTTAATAAAGTTAATAATGTTCACAACAAAAAAATCTGACAACAGTTGCATGTTCAAGGTAAAGTTAGATCTAAAAGTACTCTAACCCCTCGAATGAATATTATATTGAATGGGAACATTTTATGATAATAAAAGAAGATATGAATGCCTTTGGGAAGTTTTTCTAACCAAAAAATGTAACATTTTGGTCGACAATTTTCATTACTTCATAATTCCTATTGAAAAATCTGAAGAGATGAACGCTCACAAAAAAACAAACAGGCGGGTGTGGCGGGTGTGTGTGACGGGTGTGGCGGGTGTCGAACAAACAAACAGGCGGGTGTGGCGGGTGTCGAACAAACAAACAGGCGGGTGTGGCGGGTGTCGAACGAACAAACAGACGGGTGTCGCGTGTATCGCGGGTCACCCGTCGCACCCGTTTTGCAACCCTAGGGAAAATTGAAAACGGGCCCGGATTGAACTAAATGAACAGGTTATTTTGAACAGGGAAAGACGACACAAGACAAAGAAAGAAAGACAGATAGACAAAAAATGCGCTTGGTTCGTTTTTTTTTTTTGCGTCTCTTGAAAAAATATATATTGATTCTTTCTTTTTTCATAAAATTGTGTTTGATTTATCGCGGAATGCCCGCTGAAAATAGCGAAATTTATGGTTTCCCATAAAAAAATCAAGAAAAAGAGATAAAAATGTAGAACAAAAAAGAAAAATTGACCAATTTGACCACAAAATTAGATAAATGAATGGAAATGAACGACAACAACCAACGGCAGATGTTTCGGGATGCATCTTTTGCCTTTAGGAGGTCGAAATGTAAATGGAGCAACATTTGTTCGCTCTTGTTCGCTCACAAACATATATATCTGTAAAATATGACACTCCGGGTGAACTTTTCAACCCAACGAAAAAAAATTCTTCGTAATAAATAAAATAAAATAGTTCATAAAATGAATACAGATTCGGAGATAGAAGAAGGAGAAAAAAGACTACTGAAACCAAACCAACAAATGAAAACAAGAAATGGAAAAATAGATAACCGGGGGTGGTGAAAATTTAACGAGTTGAAACCGAGCTTGATGATCGATCCTTGGAACCGGGCACTCGGTCATCGGCAACTGCTTCGGCGAGGAAAAGTTTGGCAATATTTTCACCGGTGACCTAAATCAATAAAGGTACTTCAATGATATTTTAACATGGTGACTTACGGAAGAAGAGAAATCCGAAAGTGCGTGAGTATCACAACTGGCGAGCAATTCATCGAGAAGTCCGTTTTTGGTTTGAAGGATAGGAGCTTTGATTCGTTTGAACTCGTCTAACGAGAGAAGCGGTTCACCACGAGCTGCACGTTGTTCGTTTTCGAGAATCTGGAAATTTTCAGAATTATTTAAAAAGTTGATTTGATTTATCAGATTTGAAAAATGGAAAATAATGGTTTTTAGATTCTGTTATTAGTGTACGCCAGAAATAAAATTCAAGAATGATCTTCGAATTTTCAGAGGAACAAATTCTAGTACTTATATTCTAAAGCATCGCTATTTAACAAGGGGGGGGGGGGTTCAAGTGATCGCCCTTTTGGAATTTTTAAATTTTGCATATTTATTTATAGAACTCGATCCTTTGATCAGCATCCTGAACAAAATCAGTTTATTCGTATCAATGTTCAACCATTTTTATGCAATTTTGATATCCTGAAATCGAAGAACTCACTCTTTTCTGTGTAATGTTGAAAACCATGTTATCATGTCGTTGCTTGTCATTCATATATTTTGCTAATGATTGAATCGACTTGTTCAACTCATCGACATTGCTCATCATGGCTCGGACTGACTTTTCAAGTGATCTAAATTAGTTTCTTTCAAATATTTCTCATTCATATGATAATTTTTACCTCTTTGTTCCCAAATCCAAATGTCTAGCCGCATATTTGTCTGTAACTGGTCCTTTGGTCAATGAAAGTTCAGCCATCAGAACATTGTTCAAGTAAGAAGATTTGATGATGATTGGAAGTTCTTCGAACATATTCTCATAGTTTAATCCGCTGGATTTCACGCTGAAACAAAATACTGGATGAAATCGAATTAAAAAAATCATAATCTTACATTTCTGGGTTCCAGTCATTTTTTGAGGCGAGCTCCAAAGCTACCATCGAAAGTCTGTATGCTTTCAAAGATAATTGTCCTTGGCGAGTTTTGACTGGGTCGTAGATGATAACAACATTTTCTGGTCCCATACTTTGGTAGTCGAACATTGATTCGACAAGATCTTGTGAGAAACATGCGCCGAACTGATGTGATTGATAGAAACCGACGATTTCATAATCAATGTTCATTGTTCGGAACTTCCGGAGCATGTCTAACATCTCTGCCTGTTTTTGTTCTTCGTATTGTTGAGAAGCTTGCACTGAAGATTCGTCATCCATAACTGGCTCGGTTCTGGCGGTTGGGAAGCAGTTTGTGATTTCAAGGCGGTGATCATCCATTGAAACAAGTCCGGTCAAAACTCCTTGACATGATTCTCCAGAAACCTGGAAAAATGAGAGTAAAAATAGCCGAATTTGAAAAAAATAACTCACCTCACTAATTCCGGAATAAAGTTCACTGTCGACGTGTTTCACAATTTTCATCACAACCAACGAATCAAGCAAGATATGCTTGACGCTCGGAGCAGTCAAAGTCAACACAGACATTTTTATCAATTTGTGTAACCCTGAAAAATTAAAATACGTATTTTTAAAGCTTGAAAACAAGGAAATTAGGAACATTTTTCCATCGAAAAAGAAAAGAAAATAATTGTGTGCAATATGTCGTGACGGTGTTTACACATTTGTCTACCGTAGAAGGCGTGGGTGCGAAATTTCAAAAAACTAAATTTCGAGTTTTGCATGTTTCCAGGAGCAAATGAAGCCTGTCAGGTTAGTTGAAGAGTGAAAAGGATAGTAGATAAGTTTTTTGTAGACGCCGCCAAAGTTTGGACTCAAGCGATCGCCTGGCACATCAAAATTAAGACCGCAAATAATGAAATTGGAAGAAAACGGGATGGGTACAAAATTACTGCATTCAATTTCAATGGCCAATATTGGTAAAAACATCTTCACTCAAGATGCATCGACTCCACAATCAAAACCTCGCCTACCTCGTACCAAAACAGCCACAGGTCCTTTGAAGTTGGAGCACGCAAGTGACACTCCAATTCGCTCCAGAATGAATATCGAAGCGACCACCTCGTCGATAAATGAGGTGACCCCTCCTAATAATTCACAAATGAGAAGAACATCCAGTGGAACAATGTTATTAAGACAAACGCCAGATAGAATTCGAAGGCAAGAAGATGAAGAAATCGATTCTCCAAGAAAGTTCAAAAGATCTGGATCTGTCCCTAAAATGGAGAGACCTGACACGCCTAAGAGATCCGAAGAAAGTTCCACCCCTGTTTCAAAACGTAAAAGAACAAACTCCGCATCGGTAAGCATTTTTTTTTCAAAAAAATACAATTCTTATTGTTAAATCTTCAGTTACTCCCCTCAACACCAGACTCCAAAATCGGTCTAACCAGTCCAACTCGAAGAAGACCTCGAGAACCATCAATTGGACCCAGTAGCCCGATAAAGAAACGCTCAAAAAATGAAACACCGAAGAGTTCTCCAAGAAAATTCGTGTCAATAGCGTCCATAATATTAAGTAAAGGTAAATTAACTCTGCATTCAAGAGTTATATTAAATATAATTTCAGAAGATACGCCAACAATAGATTTGCCAGCGGAAAGTTCGCTAAAACGATACAAGTCAAGTATACTTGAAGTTTCGAGAACAGTAGAAGACAAGATCATTGTTCCTGAAGTTGCAAGACAATCAACATCGACAGATACGTATCATTCTGCAATAGGTAAGTATGATCGAAAAGTGAGCCTAAAATGTCTCGTATAAAGAAAACACAACCCTCTAAATACAAACATGAATTGATTTTCTTAAATGTAAGATATAAATCATAGCGCAATTGGGTTTCCCGATTCTTTTTGCCATGTAAAAAATTCTGAAAAATGAAAAAGGTCCCTTTCATAATGAAATGTCTCGTGTTTTGTTTCTAGTTGTAGCTTTGTTCATTCAAATCTCCGTTAAGTATCTGGAAAAACTCAAAAAGTAAAAATTCAGCTTGAAATTCAGAAAAAATCAAGGAAACTACAAACTAGATATAAATAATAGGATTTCCCGAACATCAGAGTTTTTAACATAAGTTGAAAAACGACTGAAAATGTCTAAATTCTTTGAAAAACTCAACATTTAAATCCAAATGCATCCTGTTTCATCTTCGGGTTTTGAAGCATAGTAACCCACTGAGATTCATTTAAAATTAAAACAAAAAATTCAGATGTTTCACTCTAGAAATGACATTTTCCAGTCTAGGATCCCAATTTACGGACAAACACTTATCAAATAATCATATAGAAAAAAACCACACCTGCGTTTTTTTCATTATCTTCATTAATTACTCCTTGCCTTTAACCACCTGGAATGGTTCTATTATCACTCTCTTACTGGAACAACATAAAAAAAACACCATTGTTTTCTTGTAATACTTTCAAAGTGTCTCTAAACTGTCATGATTCCCAATATGACCGGTCGATCAGTGACCGGAAACGCCTCATAGATTCGCACACCTGTTTACCATGTTTTTTTTATAGAATATGTATTGCCAACCCCAAAAGTGGAAGTTTATCTCACGCCGCGGTCGTCTTTCGGAGAAGGTGAGTTTTTTTTCCTTGTGTGTTGTTTTCCCAAATTTTAGTTAAAGTCGAAAAAAACCAGAATTTTCTGTATTTTTTTGGGTGACAGAACAGAACATAAGAACACTTTATACCCATACCACAGCGAAAATTCCACTCGCTTATGTCATATCGAATTAGACGTCTACATTTCTTCTCCTTCTTCTTCTCCTCTTATTCTTCGCCTTGTTTTTAGTCAACTTTCTCGTTTTTGTATTTAGAGCGTTTGTTTGAGTTTTGGATTTTTTGGCGAGCATGTGTTTTAATGTCACCGGATTGAAAAGAGAGAAAAAATCGGTTTATATGATGTTTGAACGTTTTCCTAGATGGTTTTTTCTCGAAAATAGAGGTCTACAGTACCCAAACCTGGACACTTAACCTTTGAAGTTTAAAACACTATATCACGTTGAACATCAGAAAAAGTTTTAGGACTTTCAAGTTCGGGTAAATTGTGGATTTTAACGTACCCTCGCATGGTCATCTTCGTGATACTTTTTCTTGGTTCCTTTTTGAGAAATGTAGAATTCAAAAACCTGATGAGTGTGTTTGTCTCTAGTATATCACAGAACCTCTGCATTAGTGATTTTAGAAAAAGAATCCTGGTACTGAAAATGTCTGAAGATACAGTAACCCCGCAGTGGCAATCAATTCTTATCATTTTCAGTCAATCATTTTTTAGCGAAAAATACCTGAAACTGACCACTACTGTCCTTTTTTTCTAATGGAAAGAACGATCAAAAAATGAATATAAATCACTGGAAAAAAACGATGATAACCTCTGTTATCATTAACGATTTTTATAAGTGTATCAATTTTTCTTGTTCTCTCTCGTTTAGTTTTTTTTTCAAGAAGTTGATTTTTGGCAGTTGATGCTCTTGATGCTTTTTTTGCTCTCATTTCCAGTGTCATCAAGTATCAATGTTCCTTCCCATTCATTACTCATTTTCCTACCTTGTGATCTTCGTAAACATACTTCTTTGCCAAAACAAAACAGAAAATGTAGAAGAATGTTTTTATTCGTTCTCACCTTGACCCATGATCTTTTTTGCAAAGGTAGGTCTTAAATTTTGTTTTTTGAAAAACATTCAATGTTTGATGGTAAATATGTGGAAGAAAGACTGGATTCGAATAAATAGGCCTGACATGTGTTAGAACACAACAAAAAATTGATTTTGATTATTTATTATTGAAAAGGAAAGTATTAAAATCTCTTCTTTAAAGATTTTAGTGATCTCTGATGAATATGGGGATCATTTGACAATGAATGTGGGAAAATGCCCTTTTTTGTTGCAAATCATGACGCCTTTTCTCACTTGTTCATACTCTTTTCTCCTTTTTGAATAAATTTCTGAACCCCCTATAAAAGCGGCCCTTAAAAGCTGTCAAACATTTTTCATTGTTTCTTTGCTTCTTTCTCTCTTCTTCAACAACATGTAATTTGAATTTTAGAACACATTCCAAAAGCGGAAATAACAACATAAACACATAGAAGAGGAGAAAAGCAAAAAAAAAAAACAAGCAATATTTTGTTTTTGAGGCTCTTGAGATTGGATGATTCCCAGAAAGATGTTTTGTTTTTTTTTATTTGTTCGGGTATCTATCTTTTAAAGAGCGCAGAACAGTTTTTTCTGATTTTGAAGTATCTTTTTCCAGCTGCATTGTGTTACAGTACCCTCGGACAGTCTAAAAACGTAGTTATACTTTGGATTTTACATTCTTTTAGGTTTAGGGATACTGTAGATGTTGCTCTAAAGCATTTTCTTGCTCCAATAATTTTCAAAAGGTCCACAATTCGCTTATTCGAAGAGATTTTATCTATATGACCGGATGTTGAATCTCTAAGCGAACTGGGTCCAACATAATCAAAGTCCGATTTTTGAAGAACTTTTTATTTGCTTGACTCAGATCCGTTTCAAGATTTTCTTTTTTGTTTTAAATAATTTCCTGTATTCTTCAATTTCCTCATTTTTCATATTTTTTGGCGTATTCTGATCATGAAGATCTTATTTGTTGAAGTGTTTACCGGAATAGGAAAGATCACTTCAAAAAAAAATGTATTCTTCAAAATTCCAAATTGGCCTGTTCTTCCTTCGTTGATTTTTCTCAAATAAGCCTGAAAATTTTGAGCAAGAAATTCTCATACTTGAAGTGAAACAAGTTTATGAAATTAACAATTAGTTAATTGGTAAGTCGATACTTGAAGTTCGAAACATAAAGTGCAAACTTGATTTTTTTTGCATGTTTCCATTCTGAAAATAACTTTCCAGTTGAGCTCTGAAATCCGAGCTCTTCTACGAACAAATCATATTTCAATCAAAACTCATGCGCGAAGTGTCTGGCTCAATGAAAATTGGCCGCTTTGAAGAACCCTGAAACTAGAAAATAAGCCTCTAATGACTTTTCTATGGAATTTTTCCAGTTGCAAAAAACAAGCAAAAAAGAATACATACAAACAATGGTGTTTTGATTGTTTTTTTCTTCAACGCAACTTTTATGGGTTTTCTGAAAATGTCATGATGTTAGAATGAGTTAATGTCTAGAACCTTTGGGGTATTTTTTTCTTACTGTAGATTTTGAGGGAATACCACTTTTTTGTTTATTTATTTGGATTTTCTCGATGAGTAATGAATGGGGTGAGGGGTTGCATTAGCACAAATATATACATAAAGAACAGTTATTTGCTCTTTTCGTTGTTTTATTTTGTTCTCGCTCATCGTTCGGCGAGAAAGTATCGGTGATTCATTTGTTTTTCATTTTTTTTTCCTTCTTCCTTCTCAATTGAATCTAGAAATTGTCTTCGTTTCCTTCTTCTTCTTCTCATTTCTTCTGTATGTGTGTGTTCATTAGAACATGCAAAATGTCTCATTTTTCACATGTCTAATTGGCCAAACCAAGTTGTTTATAACATACATACATATTTACATGGCGATGTACTTTAGTTTTTGATGATAACCACTAATAATTGCAGAATGTTCCCGCTGACAGAGTACTGTAGTTTTCTTCAGAAGCTGAATGAGTTTGATTTTTGTGTTTTTGGTCACCTCTCGTTTTCGGCGGTCTTATCAATTTCCTCGTTCACATTTTGTTTTTGTTATGTTACGGTTTCGATGTATGGAATTAGTGATTAGAAAAGGAGAAACGCTTTGGTTTTTGAATTCTTGCACTCTTTTGAACGAAGAAAAAGTAATTATTAGTCGGTTATTGGAAAAAAAAGGAAAATCAAAGATGGGCTACCTAAAAATCAGGCTCAATGATGCTACATCTCAACGAACTAAACAAACTGCTAGAATCGAAAATTTGACCAAATAATCGAGGAAGCTCACAAATCGAAATTCCGCCGAGAATCGCAGTGAAAATCCAGATATATAACCCTTAAAATTACTAGAGACTGTAATTTTCAAAATTATAACCTACATTTTGATGTCCAAAAATAGACTTTTTTAAGTTATGAAATGAATTTTAGGCGTTATTGATCGGTTTTATAGTTCTAAACGTAACTTACTTTGAAAAATGAGACCAATTATGTGAGTCTTAAAAAATTAGGGAGTTTTCTGTGTAGTTTTTTCAGTAACCATATTTTTAGGTCTGAGTGTAATTGAGTCTAGCCAGTTCCGAGACGTGACTCAGTCTCAGCAAAAATCCTGATAGAACTGCAACGCTGTTTAGAAGTCGAGACCGTAGGATTTAGGTGTATTTCGAAGTACTCACATACTTCAAACAATACTTTATCACTGTTATTCTCAAATTTTGGGTCAAATGAAGTTGCTTATCGCAAAGAGCGTGCAAAATTGTCACAACATGTTTATCAGAAATTATGAACTTTTGTTAATGATCGGTCGAAATGTACAAAACACGATTTTGATATGCACACGACCATACTGAAATCCTTCTGCGCGAAACTTTCGATAACCAAAATGTCTCGGTTGATTTATGACCCGCGCGGTCACCAAACCTTTAAAACCTTTTTGACAAAGAGTCTTTGTTCCGAAACTACAAGGTCTTCAAGTTGTTAAATTAATGCTTTCTCCGAAGAAATTTTCGTGGGCGAAAAAATGAATCATATCGGCTCTCAATCTCCGATCATTGAGACGAAAAAGAGAAAATTAACCTTGTTTGTGTGCATCAACGAATTGTCTAATAATAACTTTTTTTGGGGGGGGAAATTTAGATAACGAGCGTACATGTGTATATATACACTCATATGAATTTCACAGTTTCTGTTATGAAACTTTGACTCATTTTCATCGGAAAATGGAAAATTTTTTGACCTAGAAAATGGTCGAAAGTTCAGTTATCTTTTTTGCCTCCAAACATTTACCTTTTGGCTTTTAAAATTGTTGTTTATCCCGGGAGGATTAGTTTTTTATATTTTTTGTTTTGTTTTCGAAACTCGGAGAGAATTCTTCAAGGAGTTGGAACTTTTAGTAGGAGATCAAAGAACCTCGTCATTCCAGCATGAATAATGTATAATTTTGGATATATACCTACATAGAACTGAAAAAGGAGAATAATGATCAACGATAGATGATCTCTTAGTGTTTTGCATACATTTATTCTTGTCGCAATTTTGGTCTTCGCCTGGTGTTTGCACAACATAACACAACACAATACAGTTATTTATTTATACATAAAATGCGCGCTTTTTTTCCATCTTTTTTTTCTCTTTTTTTGAATGTTCGACTTTTCGATTCATGGAGAATGACCATAAGATTAAACTAGAAGGTTTGACTACAAATTCTGCTCGTTTTGATGGAGAAAGTTAAATTTGGTTTGAAGTCAAATTAAAGGAAAAATGCTGATTTTAAAACCAGAATGTAGTTCTATTGAGCTGAAATTGAGTGGTTTTTTTGAGCCTAATTAGCAGAATATATCCGGAAATTCAGACTTCTGAGTTCATGAAAGGAGGAGTCTCAGGCCCAGTTGTGACTTTAACTAGGTTCATAGGAAGCTTTTTCATACCAAAATGTGATTTTCTTTAGGTCGAACTGCGATCTAGTTTGAGCCAAAATGTGATCTAGTTTGAGCCCAGATGACATAAATATGAAGCTTTTTGAACTGTGATTTCTAGATCATTTTTGTTTGGATTCAGAATTTTTCTGGTCTAATTATGGTTGAAATCTGAAAAAAGTCGAGTTAATTTTTTTCTGTGTCGAGGTTAGCCTCAGACCTCTTACGTCATTTTGTGGGTTTTCTTCTACCTCAATATTTTCTATAATTGCATCATTATCGTTATTTGTTTCTACAGAGTGTTTGAGCACTCATCAACAATGGAAATAATCAGTAAACCGATGTTTTCGAGGCCTCATTAATGAATTTAAATCAGCTCACTCGATATTGCCTAAGACCTCCCGTGTAAGCAGATTGTTGTCTCTCTGTACAATCATCATGGTTTCATCCAGTATCTTTTCATTTTTTGTCCTCCCGCGTGTTTATTCACGTGTGCATCTTTTCAAGTGTTCGTCTCGTCATCTTGTTTAACAAATCACACTCGACGTTTTTTCTTTCCATGATCTTTTGATAGTCCTTCTTCCCTTCAGCCGACCCAACGTGTGTTGTGTTTACCGCAAAAAAAAAAACGCCAACCTATCGCAATATAGATACATATACAAGAGTGAGACCTTCCTTATTGATGACATCAGGAGCACAAGAATCACAATTTGGTGCGCTGCTCAAAATTTTCTCCATTTAAAACAAATAAACCTGATAGTGTTCTTCTGGGAACAACGGCTGGCTGGGGGGAGCACAAAAAAAGGGAGGAGGAGTAGGAGGGAGGCGGCGAAAATCGAAAAGTCAATAATAAACGGACGGAAAAAAAAGAGGAGAAGAAGAGGAAAACCGTTGATTTGGCTTGGTGGCACCATTCTGTCTGACTTGCTCGATTGATCTTTGAGAACGAAGCACTCACTGTGTGTATGTTTACAGTCTTCCCTTTAGTTGTTGTTTTGTTTCTGTGTTCTGTGAATGATTTGATGAGTCAGTTATAAATATTTCATGAGGTCATGTTAGGTATTCTGAAAGTAGATTATGCTCTTTTGTTTTGTTTTGGTCGTTTTACCTTTTGACTCTGTATTCATTTTTTGAGTATGTAGAACATCGACAGTTTATTTCTGAATAATTAAGAAATAAATTTTTGAAATAGAACCTCCTAAAGGTCATTTCAGGGTGTATTCACTCGAATTTATTCACTGTAGGATGTACTTTTGAATATGTATTATCAAAATTTAAATTGGTAACAACCGCCCTACGGATAGTTTCATGCTATTTTAGTCCAAACCCGTTTATGTGTCCGATTTTCGATATGAGAATCGGAATCTACGGGTCAAATAACCTATAAAATCACTTTGTCACTCTATGAAAAATTCTGGTTCTCAAAATTTTAATGTTGCAAATCAAAAATACAGTAAGCCGTTAGTAGTGATTAAATTCTAGATAATACCAGCCACGATTCTAGTGGAGATATGGCCTGGCTATAAGGAATGGATAAACTTCACTGGCAATCAAGATATCCGATCCTTCCAGTTTTATCTGTAGTTTTATACGATTCTGAAATTCGAATTAGTAACCCTACTGATTACCCCCGAAATGTAATGATTTTCATCGATTTTCCAGATTTATCCCATGAAAATGGGTAAAATAGGAGTTTTCAACGTTAATAGTGTTGATAGAACTTCAGTAACGATATTCGGATACTTTTTGACTCGAAAAACGTCAGAAATTCAACTAGTTAATAGAAACTCTTCTAACTAGGAAATTAGGATCAACTCGGAAAGTCCTACATGCATCATTCTCGAAAACTTCAGTGATTCGCTTTGTAGATTCTATTTTTAGATATCTGAATCACATCAGATGTGTATCGGGCCTGTCTGAAACCGTTTCAATATATTTAATATTTTGAGTCAGAATCGCATTCGATGTGTTGAAAAACCCAACCTGTCGAATCTATTGATTTTTATACGATTCGTGTGAATTTCAGTTAGTATGTATCGTCTAGACAGTTTCGTAATGTATGCGAAATGTAAATATTTTCTTATTTTTCAAATCTTCCACGTGGGAAATTTGTTTTCGTTTTTTTTAGAATATCGTAATGGGTCAGCTGATTTTTTGAATTTTCTGTTTACTTTCTTAGACGAAGTAAAAAAGAAAACAGAGTATGGGTGTTGGAGGTGGAGTTTCCACCAGTCTACTCAGAAATACTAGGTCTTTTACACAGCCTGCTCCTTTAACCACTCGCTTGTCCTCATGTTGTACTTATTATCTGAAAAATATTACACAATGCACTTTAGCTAACTTTTAGATGATGAGATTTTGTGCAGAAGCAACTTTTTTTTTGTAATCGTTTTTAGTTTCTGAGCCATGTTTTTTTTTGCCTTTGGGAATCCGTCTGTCTATTTCTCAAGGGTGTGATCAAGATCGATACACTAAACGACAAACAAAAACAAAAATGGGTGACTATTATGTCTCACCACGATTTTGGTGTTTTTTCGCGGAAAAATAACCATTTTTCCGCTCTATGCATTGTATTTTCTGTCATTTTTTGTTGTTTTGTGACGAATCCGAAATCCGGTGTATCTTCTAGTCATACCGATCCTCTCCGCCCACATTGTATATAAAATTCGTACATCATTTCCGTTGCTCATTTTGTAACATCTCTCACATGCTCTAAATTCCTCTCTGTATTGTTATCAGTGTTGCCGCTTTCCTTTTCCAATATCATAATAACAGGCCATTCTGTGCTGCTGTTTTGAAACTATTTTCTCTCATCTCTCCCGTTTTTTTTCTTCTTCTGTTTTGTGCGAACACGGAAAAAAGTGTCACGAGGGTGATGATTTGTTACACACACAACCCTAGCACCAAGTTGACCACAATAAGCTACGTTTTTTGACCTCAATTCTTTTACTCTGGGACACGTATTTTTTTTCCAATAATCTATATATTTTTCCTTTGTTTTTGCAGAGATGAGACCGTTGGTGAAGAAACAAATATCGGTGAATGAGCAAGTGGTAAAGGAGAAGTTGGCGGGAGAAGAGCCCAGAGAGGAGGAGGATGAGGGATTCGGGGATTCGATGAAAACGATCAAGCGAGGACAAGGGGCGATGCTTGCGCGAAGTGTTTCGTTGAAATTGTCGTCGTCGCCAAAGAAATCGATGGAGCCGAGTGTGGCGGAAACGGAGGTTGGTTGATTTTTTTTAACCTTGCGACGTATAGATTTTGAAAATGCACATTTTGCACCGGTTTTCATAGGCCTAATATTTTCTAGTAGTTTCATACGATACAATTTTTTTTCGAAAAAATTAATATCTGAACAGTTAATGAATGAATAAACCTATTCAAAATCATGTTAACATCCTGAAAATCTCTGTTATCAGTTTTGATATATCAAAAACCGTACTCAAAATAACTCCGAAGCCCGTCTAGTTTTCCAAATTTTTATTCATTGCTGAAAATTGAAACAATACGATATTCCAAAATTTCATCACCGATCAAATTGTGGTCTATGATAATCTCTGAACAAATTTTGTTTTGAATGACTAGAAAATGTTTGAAAATCATTTCATATAATTATAACCCCGCGATGATGAGCAAAAATACTTTAAATTGAAAAATATCTCAAAATAACGTGAAAATTCTGCACGTGATCAATTCCACGGCAATTTTATTTTCAATTTCCAACCAAAATGATGTTTGCCGAAGTTTGCCTAACCTTGACTTTCAACCACAAACCTCTCTTTTTCAGAAATCTTCATCAACCCCGGCGATTCCTTCAGTTCCTCAACTACAAAAATCAGCATCATTGTCATTCCGATTCCGAGTTTCGCCCTCCACACTTTGCCTGAAAGTCGATCCGTCGACGTCTGTCACACCGCCAACGCCCATAACATCAACAACGCCAAAGACATTGGCCACCCCCAAAAAATCACTTCTAAAATTGGCTCCTGGTGTATATACACCAAGACAAGATGGCGGTAGTGGAAGGGTGAAGAAGATTCGATTCGATCGATTGGATGTGTATTATTTTGAGCGAAAGCAGGGAACGGAAACAGTGCCGAATGATGGAGATATTACATTGGATATGCACAATCAACATCATACCAAACGACAATTTCCGTTGAGATATGGAGGAGGACGGCCGAATTTGGGATTGGAGTTGCAGAGTAGTGTAAGTACTTGAAATTTGAAACGATGATCGTCAAATTCAACATTTTTGTTTCAGGATGACTTGTCTGATGGTGAAATTGTTGCGCCGGATAGCGATGATGAGGAAATTGATGATCATCGCCCGACGGCAAAAAATTTGAGCTCACTAGATCCTCAAAATCGAATTAAAGTATTGGAAGAGAGCGGAGTTCAGATCGAGAAAACCGAATCGTTGCATCGATTTCGTAATGAGAGAGCAAAATGTGGATGTAGTTGTAAGAAAGGAGTTTGCCTGCCAGAGACATGTCAATGCGCGTTAGATGGAATTAATTGTCAAATTGATGGAGACTATGAGTTTCCGTGTAAATGTAAGCCGGAAAAATGCGCTAATCCAAATGGATTATTACACTTTGACGCCGACAAAGTCCATGAATTTCGATCTCGAACAATCACCAATTATAAAGCATCGTTGAAGACCGGAATCGATGGATCGCCCAGAGTGACGAAGTTTGTTGATAGTGATGATGAGGAGGAGAAGAATAAGAATCCGATGAAATTTCCGGTGACGCCGGTTTATCCGAGAAGGTCGCGATCGAATTTGTCGGATATTCGAGAGAGTACGAGTGGAGAGGCGAGTGCCCAAGTGGTGTTGATGGATAGATTTGAAGAGTTGAAAAGTTTGGATAATGATGTTTGTGTTGAGGAAGGGCAGAATGAGGTGAGAATGGGTAGATGAGAGGTTTTTCTTGATAAAAAGGTACGGTACAGGTTCTAAATTCAACAGGGGGTTCTAAATTTAAAAATTTGTTATGTACATGGCAATTTTAATATTCTAAAACATTTTTTGAATGAGAAATACAGTAATTTTTATGGGTTTATTGTATTTTCAGCTTCCAAAGCTAATTCTTGAGTTTAGTATTTTAATCACTGTGTTTGAGTCGAAAAATATGATTCTGATCGAAAATTCACTATGAATTTTACTTGAAACTGAAAAACATGAAAGTCTAATTTCCTTGATTACGAACATTTTTGTCTCAATGAGTTGAATAATATAAGTTTTATAATTTTTCAGTTCATCGGGTTCAATTTGTCCTAACAAGAGAGCTGGACTCTGATTTAGTTCTATAATTTCTTGTTTTTTCCGGTCGTTTTGGAATTTCTGGCGTGTTTTGATGTTAGAATAGGTTTCTATGGGTCAAAATACCTCGAAGATCTTTTTATTTTCATATCAAAAAACATAATAATTATTATTTTCTTCCAGAATGATGTAACAGTCTGCTCTTCGACGCCGTCTACGTCATCTTCACTCGCTTCCTCAGATGAAAATTTGGTCAAATTTGATAATGCCCCAATGATTGAACAGTTGCCAAATCTTGTTGTTTCACTGTAGTTCTCCATATTTCCCCCCATTACCGTATATATTTGTTGTATAGATTGTTGGTATCATAATACCTCTTCGCATTATATTTTGTTGGTCTGAAAAATCTGTAAATATCTTCTCTTCATTTTCCAGAAGACCGTTTTCTTTTTTCCTGGGTATATTTTTTTACCCTTTTTATGAATACCCGTATGCTTTAAAGTAGTGCAGTATTTTGTCTTGTACTATATATTTCTCTACTTCTATTTTTTTTGTTCTGCTGAATACGATTTTCACTTTTTTTCAATGGTACATTCAATAAACATGTCGTTTTTATTGACACATAGAAATGTTTTTATTGGTTGATTTTACCCTTTTTTGGATATTTCGAACAAATTGCTCATGTTATTTGTCGACTTGTTGCGCCTATTGTGGAATGAGAGACGCAGGGAAAACGACCTCGCTTGTTATCGCTCATGCTAGTGCTAAGTCGACGTCGATTTAGACCTTTCTTCTCTTCTTCTCTCATATGACTTCGAGAAGAGTCCATCTTTTTGCGTATCTTTTTTTTTCTTGTTTTTGGGATATTTGAGACGTGGTTTTGTTTTATGATAACGTGTTTTATTGTTATTTCGAGATTTTTTTGTCCTTCAATTAAATAGAAGTGAGTGACACTAGTGGTATTTACTTGTTTGTTTTGAAGAGGCAAATTTCGCAACATTTGGGATTTTAGATAAAGTAGTTACATTTAGTGTGCTCTGCAGAGCTCTGGAAGACGCAGATTTTTTCCCAAAAAAATTTAGATTTTATTCTTGCGAAAAAAAAAACGATTTCAAAATTACCCAGACGATTGCGACCTGAACTTTTCTTAAACAAAATTGAAAATCTAAAGTCTATTTGGCGCCACCTGGTGTTATGTTGGCTTGTATAAACGGGCGAACGGGCGCCCCGTTCGCCCGTTTATTTGGCGCCCGAACGCCCGTTTATTCTATTTGTGTGTTGTTTCCTTCACAAACACAAACAACACACAAAATAAACGGGCGTTTTCGTTACAAGCCTAGTGTTATGTAGGGGTTCTAACTTTTCTGAACTTTTTGGGTAAAAGGGGTTCTAACTTTCGAAAATTAGCTAATTAGTGAAATCGGTAAACATAAAATAGGAGCCATGAACAATAAATCTGATTTACTACAGCTTATTTCTCAAAAAAGTGGTTTAACAAAAGTTTTCAAGGCACTTTCGACGTCTAAAAAAATCCAGAATCCATTTTTCGGCTCCATATTAACTGACATTTTTCAGAAAAAAAAACTCGTTTTTGAGAGGAGTGGTTCTAATTTTTCGGATTTTCAAGGTCAATGGGGGACCTTTTTATGTATGGATCGGTTGCCAAAAACTCGAAAAATATTTTTATTTGTAAATGGAATTTCAAACTCGCAGGTACCGAGTTTAAATGCGAGTTTCATGTTGAGCTTTGGACGGTTTTCCCTTTTTCCAACTTTGGACATCGCATTGTCTACTTTTTATACTAACTTATCCGGTTCTGATGAATTCACTGAAAATTACTCATCAGTTTCTGAAAACTTTCAGAATCGCGACGTTTTTCTATTCTGTAAATTTCGACGATTTCCGAAAATAAATTTCAACTTCATTATTCTGGAATTCTTGTGAACCGGAAGCAAGTTGGGCAAAAAATAGGTCTGGTTCTGAAGTACCTGAAAACCAACAAATTTACACGTTGAGAAGTTTTGATAAAACAAAATGAATTATGTGCTGTATTGAAAAAAAAAAATCAATTTCAATATATTTAACAGAAATTCAATTTAATTGGGATTTGACTTTTTCGAAAATGTTGAAAACCTTTTCCCGAACTAAATTATGAAGAAAGAATAACATCATTGTTTGTTGAAAAAGTGTAATATTTTATCTTCCAAAAAAAAATAAATGAAAACGGCTCCGCGACGTTTCGCCACCAGACGTTTCGACACCGGATGATTTTTTGAAATAAATTGTTCAATATTTTATGCCAGAGGTTTTCGGGTATGACAAACATCATGGTGATATTCATTTTTAACCAAAAAAGAACTACACCCGAGTTTTCACCCATTTTAGGTCAAAAATTGGCTGACCTCGATTTTGATGATACTTTCGGATTAAAGGTATTTGAGTACGGCGAACATCATGGTAATATTTATTTTACATCGAAAAAGAGCTGCACCCATATTTTAACCCATTTTAGGTCAAAAAATGACTATGCAAATTTCGTGGTTTGGTTTAATTTTTTTTTTATTAAGTAGTCAGTTATCTAAAATGGGTTAAAATATGGGTGCAGCTTTTTTTCGATGTAAAATAAATATTACCATGATGTTCGCCGTACTCAAATACCTTTAATCCGAAAGTATCATCAAAATCGAGGTCAGTCAATTTTTGACCAAAAATGGGTGAAAACTCGGGTGTAGCTCTTTTTTGGTTAAAAATGAATATCACCATGATGTTTGTCATATCCGAAAACCTTTGGCATAAAATATTGAACAACTTATTCCAAAAAATCATCCGGTGTCGAAACGTCGCAGTGTCGAAATGTCGCGGTGTCGAAACGTCCGGTGGCGAAACGTCGCGGTGTCGAAACGTCCAGTGGCGAAATGTCGCGGTGTCGAAACGTCTGGTGGCGAAACGTCGCGGAGCCATAAAAACTAGCTGTAAACACAATCGAACAGCTGCAGGTTACAGGACCACACACGAAGATTAATATCGCGCTGTGGGTGGTCTTGGCTCTTCATCATGATTTGTGTTAGGTTATTCACTTTCAATAATTGTTGAAATATTTTCTTTTCGTTCAGCTTTCTTGTTAACCATTGTTTTTTTTGTTTTTTTTCAGAGAATGAAGATCGTTTCAACGATCGTATGGGAACGGCGAAAATCTAACAAATTAGGAGAAGATCGCTGGTCCAATGAGATTGGCTGGCAAGAAAATCGAATCGTTGAAGAGTTTGATAAAGAGTACATCGTGGTGAGACCCAATGAAGGAGTATTAAATGGAGAAGAATTTGAAGACAAGTATTATAAAATAGGATTCGAAATCACTTCGGAATCGATCAATAGTTCGGTTGTGAAGCACGTAGAAACTTTATTAGTGAGTAAATTTATCAGGTTTATTAAAAAGTTTTGATTATTTTTAGAATTTGTTCGAAAAAAATAAACTTGATACGGGAACTTTTATCCTTACGGATGATTGCTTATTCAATCCAAGGATATTGTTCTTTCACAACAGTTACAAGCTTAAAGGTTTTGGATTTTGTTCGATTGCAAAAGAATGGCCTCAATTTATCTATCGGCAAACTGATGAAGTGAGAAAATTATTTGATATTAAATGAAAAAACGATGTTTTTGTTTTCAGTATTTTATGAAGACTGAGGTTGAATTCGAATTCGATAAGCCGAATCCGATCAATGTTTGTTTGGTAAGGCCGGAAGTCGAATATAGGAATGAGAAAACGTTTCGCAACATTGTCACGTATATTCTGAAGGTTTGTGTAAATTTTCATTTGGACACTGCTTAATTTCCCGTGTTTAGTTTTCTCCAAATGTAGGAATTTCAGTGGAAAAGTAAGAGAATGATGCTAAAAACCAGTTTAAAATCATTTTTTCAAGCATTTAAAATTGTCTTTGGCAAAAACTGAATACTGGATGTTGATCAACGCCTGAAAACCTATCTAATGAATACTTTTGTAGGTACATCGATTGACAATCACACGAATTGTTGTGGATGGAAAAAAGTTGTACCTAAAGCTGATCGCGCCTGTAGTTATACAACGAGCTAAATGCTCGAAGAAAGACTATGAAAACGAGAGGAAATTAAGATTCGAAAGAACTTTGATGATTGGACAAGGCACGCACAGAACATGGTTCTCTGATTCCGAGTGGTTCTGTATGGAACTTGAACAAGATTTTGATGTAGGCTCGACTATTTTTTTCCCCAAAATTCAAGCTCGTTGATTTTCAGAGCGAGACACTGTACAATCTGTTGTCACGATTCCATTTTCGAGCTGAGATGCCTATTGAATTCACCCGATTCAGAGAATCCAGAGACGACAAGCCTGTTGTGAATGGAGTGAAATACAATTCTTGGTCGAAAAATGGACCGACTGATGTTGACGATGATTTATTCTCGGAGTTTCTCAATAAGGTATTGTTCACAAATATATTAATTTAAAAATTTGATTCGCGAAAAGTCAAACGGCCTGAATTTCCGGCTTTTGGAAAATAAAAGTTTTTAGTCATTTTCAGAAGGTCAATTCTTGAATACAGACGTGTATTTGGGTTCTAACGTTGCTCCAGATGTCGGTCGGAAATACACCTCACCTTAACGTACCTTACAAGGAAACCTCATGAGGTCGTTAATGAACTGACCTGATGTTGATCACCATAAAAAAAATCTATCGAATGACATATTTTCGGGTTTTAACGTTGCTCCAGATGTCTGTCAGTAATCACCTCAGAAAAGTTCACTTGTTTCATGAAATCAAAAAAAAAATTAAATTAATTAACATGAAACCACAAGAAAAAAATAATTCCAATTTTTTAAAATTAATATTAAACATGTGAATTCCAAATTTCTCGAACTTCACTAAAAAGTATATTTCAAATTGTATTTTCAGGTATTCGTCAGTCAGAAAATCTACCAGCAGAATGGTCGTAACAAGAGAGCCGATCAAATGCAAGAACGAAAGTTCTCCTATGTTTATCTCATTGAAACCTTGCTTGCAAGAGGGGGATTTGTGAAAAACCAGCTGTTATTAGACAAATCTGAATGGACATACTTTCTTCGTGTTATCGCAAGGCATTTCGAAGATGATAAGCATCATAATGTAAGATTTATAACTTCGCATTGATCTCAAAAAATGTTTTTCCTCAGCTCTGCGAGTCCGCTTTAGAGGATACGATCAATTTTATTGATAGCGGCAAACGTGTCGGGTATATCATTGAATTGTTCGAGAAGTTTTGCAATCAACGCAAATTGACTGGTCGGAGCAATCAAATGACCAAAGAGCAATACGATGAAGGCTATAGGAAAGTGAGAAAGATCGTACTCACCCCAACGAGAGTCATCCCCATCGTCCCTGAAACCATTATGGGCAACCGCGCGTTGTCGCAAGGTGATCACGATGGTACGCGAATTATTCGCGTCAGTTTTCGGGATGATGGCAATCAGCCGATGCGTCGTATGGCACTTGGTGAACAGCTCCTTCGTCAAACCGTGTCTGGCTATTTGTCGCGTGGTATTTGTGTGGCTGGAAGGAAGTTTGCGTATCTCGGTAGTTCGAACTCGCAAATGCGCGATAATGGAGCGTATTTTATGGAGAAGTATGTTAAGTTTGATTAATAGAGAAATATTTGTTATGAAAAAGAACTGAGTATTGTCGAGTGCGAAGCGGTCACGTTGCGTGCGGATTTTGTCTGTCATATCAGAAAAAAAAAATACTCATATACGTTTTTCGAAACAATATTTTATCGATATTTCATTAAATCGGGTCTTGTCACGATTTGAAAAAAATGTGCCTTTAATGTTTACTATTGTGTTTTCTCATATTTTCAAAATACATTTATGTCGAAAATAGTAGTCTTTTCGGTATTTTGAGACATTATGCGATATCCAAAGCTGAAAAAACGAGTTAAAAAAAAGCGAAACAAAACGTCCAAAAATCAAAAAATAAATAAATAAATCGCATTTAAAATCATTTGTTTTTTGTGTTACTGTTCTTTTCACTATTCCGTCAAAATAGTTTGTCAAATTCTTTTGAAAAAATCAAGATCAGAACTGTTTCAGATTCTCTGCTCGCGATGAGAGCGATCACCGAGCCCGCGGTGAGATGATAGCCGACAACTATATCCCAAAAATCATCAATTTTCGCAAAAAACTTGGTAGATTCGAAGATCTGGAAAGTATTCCAAAAGTTATGGCCCGATTGGGACAATGCTTCACACAGGCTCGAACTTGCCCCAGTGTTGAGCTGAGCCGATCGGACTACCTTATCACATTTGATCTTGTTGGCGGAAAAAACGGAAAGAGGTTTGTCGCTTGTCCGAATTTACAAAACAGTTTTTTCTTTGACTTCAGAGAGCCCTACACTTTTACTGATGGAATTGGGGTGATCTCGCAAAAGTTGGCCCAATTATTGGCCAAAAATATGAACTTTGGTAAGAATTGTGTTCCCAGTGCATATCAGGTAAGTCTAGAAGTTCAACTTGAAATTCAAAAAACCAAAAAAAAAAAATGTTTCAAGTTCCGATTTCGCGGTCTGAAGGGAATGGTGGCGATTGATCCGACGTTGGATGAAGTCGCTGAACATTTCCGTAAATTATACCGCGGCGGATATTTTATGCCTGATGAGACCACAATTCCGAACGATACCCCATTAACACCGGAACAGTATCATCTGCAACCATGGACATATGAAGCTTGTTTTCGCCCGTCGCAGATCAAATTCGTCACACCCACCAAATCGTGGCCAATCGAATTGGTCAAATATTCGTCGCCCTGCGTTGTCGCCCTCAACCGCCCCCTCATCAATGTGATGGATCACGTTTCCGAAAATCAATCACGTGCGTGTCATCGACGAATTTGTGAACGTATCGAAGAGCTGCTCGATGAGCAGCTTTTGTCGTTCTTAAAATGTATGAACAATGAGGATGCGTGTCGGGAGAAGTTGCAAGAAATGCCACGGCGTGTGCATTTTGCGTCGCTTAAGAAGATGAGCGGATTCGCGTTGTCTACAGAGCCATTTTTCCGATCATTGGTTAGAGCAGCGGTTGGAGTACAGCTAAGTGAGTTTATTTTGAAAGAATCAGGAAATTTGAAAAAATTGAATATTTTAAACATAGCTCATTTCAAGCTGAAGAGTTTTGAAAGCGTGAAATTTAAAAAAAAATGATAGGTTTTATTGTTCATTTGGTTTTCCTATTCCTTTCGCTTCGAGATATTTTGATCTACAAGTGTCTGATTCTCTCTTTTTACTCACTATTTCGTCTAATTAATCAAAAAACGTATTTTGGTGAAGGGAATAGAAAATCAGAATAGACAATATCTAGAAAATGTATGAATAATTTTACTTAAAGCAACACCTGAAGCTTAAATTCTTGTCTGTATTAATGATCAACAATAACAAATACTTAAAATATGATGTGTTCTCTATTACTAACAAAAAAAAAATGATAACGAAAAGTTAAAAATGACCGAGTTTGAGTCAAATAACGAAAAAAGGCGAATCAGCACAAAATGTGTCAACACTCTGGCAACATACATTTTAATTGACGACTTTTTATTTGAAAATGTGGAGAGAAACTCCGTGGACAACGAGAAAAAAAGTTCACGTAAAAAATGAAAAATTTCGTCTTTTTGAAACGTGTGTTGAAGAGGTAATTCAAATCTGATTTCCCATGTGAAATTCGAATGGCTGAAACTAGAATATTGTGATTTCATATGTTGGGATCCTAATTTTAACAGTATTTACTTCAATTTCCAATAGGTTTTGTCGATTTTTTTGGTATCGATTCTTAGTTTCAGGCGTTGCTTCAATTTTTCGAAAATCAAAAATCAAAAAGTTTGTGCGAAATGTTTCCAGCTAATTTTTGATGACTGTTGTTTCCGAAGTTTGTAATCTTTAGTTGTTCACAAATTGCTGGCAGCGGTTTATTGTAATTTCAGTTCTCCCACTTGAAAATAAGCTTCCCGGAATAATGAGACTATGAAAAACAAAATTTGATTGGGTAATTTACACGTTGAATCTGAATTCGAATTCGAATTTTTAATTTTATGTTTAGAGTAAAAACTTATAGATTATCAATAAAATGTATGTTACCGATTTGTGAAAGGTTTAAACTGAGTAGTGAAATGGAGAGTTTCAGTATTTACAGAGAAGTAAACTATTTTTTACCAGAAAATTTAAAAAAAAAACGTTTCATGGGCTTTTCTTGATTGGGTATTCAACTCTCGAGATTTCCAGACATCTTCCTTACTTTTAACTATCAGAAAAATGAATACTATATATGAATAATTTTTTCCACCAAGCTTGAAATTGTAATTCTCGAACCAGGTCTCTAGATTCACAAAAATTAAGAAGTTATTTTTTCGAAAGCAGAGTTTTTCAAATATTAAAATATCAGAAAACCCCTATGTTGAATAACCACTGCGCATTTTCAGATCGTCTCCTGCGTAAAACACAGATCCAAATCCCGTCCCACCTCGGCCGATCTATGTTCGGCGTCACTGACGAGACTGGTCGCCTCCAGTATGGTCAGGTGTTTGTCCAATACACTGCTAATATCAACGACAAGACGCCTAGCGCAACATCACATAAAATTATCCAAACTGGTAAGGTGCTCTTAACAAAATGCCCATCGGTAGTATCCGGTGATGTTCGAATGTTCGAGGCTGTTGATATTCCTGAGCTTCATCATCTTAACGATGTTGTTGTTTTCCCGCAACACGGTCCTAGATCGAATCCTGATGAAATGGCTGGATCCGATTTGGATGGCGATGAATATACGGTGATTTGGGATGAACAGTTGCTGTTTGAAGGCAATGAATCGGCGTTCAACTTCACGTCGCATAAAATTATCAAAGAGTTTGATGTACTTAACATGGACCCGTTGATGCACGATTTCTTCATTGAATATATCCTACAAGACAGTGTTGGAGCGATCTCATTAAATCATTTATATCAAAGTGATCAATTCGGAATTGAATCGGAAGTTTGTCAACGTCTAGCCACTAAATTGACGAAAGCGCTCGACTATGCGAAATCGGGTGACCCGCCTGCCCAACTCACTACAAAATGGGAAAAGGATTTGGATGATCCGAAAATTGTACTAGCACCAGAAAGATCGGAACGAGTTCCAGACTTTTCGGCGAATCCCGATAAGATGATGGCGATGTACACATCTTCACGACTCATTGGGAAACTTTTTAGAGAGCTCAAATCGTTGGACGACGTGCTTAAATTGTCGGAAGGACTTGACACAGATACAATTGAGATTGATGAGATGATTGATTATGTTGGATGGAAGAAATATGAGAGTAAAGCTAGAACTGATATGGAAAGATATAATAGTCAATTGAAATCGATCATGAATAACTATGGGATTAAAACTGAGGCGGAAGTCTTCTCGGGATGTATTATCAATATGCGAACGAGAATCTCGGACAAAGAACAGGATGATATGTCATTTTACAACACGGAAAACGTCATTGAAACTCAAATGACTTGCCTTTTCCGATCCTTTAGAGAGGATTTCTTCAAGGAATTCTCGGCCAATCCGGATGCACCAGAAGCATATATGTCAGTGACGGAACCGGAGAATTATAGATGGGGAGATTCGGAGGATGTACTACGTAGAGTTTGTTTGGCGCCGAGTGTTGACATGAAAAGGAAGGCGGTCGCGTATTATAGAGTTTGTTATCGTGAGTTTGAATTTTTTGAATAAAAATCGAAAATTTGCAACAACAAAAAAAAACGGCCCAAAATCTGAAAATGAATCGAAAATATGTAGAAATTCAACAAAGTTGAATCATTATCCATTAAAAAACCATAAAAATTAGAATTTTAGGAAAAAGTACTGAAAAAAATTATCAGAATTCGGTTAAAAATTTTTGAAACATCCAGTATCGTAATTTCTGATGAGGAAATATCCAGTTTCGAAGATGAGCCTTTTTTAAAAGAAAATTCCTCCTATTAAATGAAAAATCGATATTACACATAAAAAACAGGTCCAGAGGTTCTAAAATGAATCGGAATTTGAATAAAGAAAAACAGTTAAGAACGAAATTTCTAGATTTTCAGAAAAAGTACCAGAATTTAACAAAACATCATAAACTTCGAAAAAAACGGCCACAAATCTGAAAATTATTCTAAGTTACATTTAAAAAATCTAAAATTTGAACGAAACTGGGCTAGGTTTTATGAAAAGTAGTTAAAAACCAGAATTTCAGAAGAAAATACTGAAAAATTATCAGAATTCCATTAAAAATGATTAAAATATCCTAGTAAACTTCCCAGAATCACAAAATGCAAAAAAGCGTAGATTTTCGTGAAAAAATTTCTCAAAACTGATATTGTTTTTGAAAATTATTCCAGGTTCGACTATTATAGAATGAACTACATTTTCATAGTTTTCAAGATTTTTGTCACGTTTATTTGCAGAAAATTGAGTTATTTCTTTTATTTTTTGTGCTCAATGAAAATTCGGAGCTTCATTTCGGTTAAAAATTATCGAAATATTCGTTACCTCTTGAAGTTTTAATATTCACACAATCATTTTCAGAATCTTGCATCGATTCCACTGATAAATGTATGTTATCATTCGCCTGGATTGCGTATGACATTCTTAACGCTGTACGAGCTACCCGCATCGTTGAATGCGATGAGCACGAAATGAAACCCGTCGCGCAGAACCCGTTACATTCGATGATCGAAGCTAACAGATCGGAGTTTTTACTTTCAAACCCGGAGATTGTGAGTTTCTTTGAGATTTGTTCCAACCAAGCTGGAGAGATTTTTTCAGACAATTCCTGAGGGACCTGCGGATAAGATTTTAACACATGATTTGCGCGAGGTTTTGCTTGTTTTTATTAACTGGGCAAAGTCGTCGCAACTTTTTGAAGATGAGAGTTGCTCGAGGAGATTTGGGCTCCGCGAATTCCCTTTAATTTTCGTCCAATTTGCCATGCAATTTCTTATTCACGGAAAAACACTTATCGATGCTGAGAATTACGAAAAAGATAATAAGGAGGAGGTATTCAATACAATTTTTATGTAAATTTTCACGTGTTTTTAGGAGGAAATGACTGAACAGGAGAAGAATGAAGTGACCCTTGGATTTTTCCACTATTTATCGTCGAGAAAATTCAGACGACAAAAGTATTTGTCGTTCAAATCGCTTGGAGTTTCGAAGGTTTTTATGAGAGGAGAATGGCTTCCATTACATAAGGTGTGAACAATAATTCAATTCGGCGGGTTTTTTTTTGTTTTGGAAAAATGTAGAAAATCATAACAAAAAAGGCGTTGTTTTTTTTAAATTATACTTTCAGTTCACTAATTTGTTGGAAAACTTTGAAATCTAGGTTTTTTGGTTAAATGGGTACGAAATCGATCGA
Organism: Caenorhabditis sp. 38 MB-2015; assembly: GCA_900536415.3. Classification (NCBI taxonomy): domain Eukaryota; kingdom Metazoa; phylum Nematoda; class Chromadorea; order Rhabditida; family Rhabditidae; genus Caenorhabditis; species Caenorhabditis quiockensis. The sequence continues at coordinate 26,529 of LR548904.1, forward strand.
CAAATTAATAGTTTCTGAATGAAAATTTGACAAAACCTACTTTTTTTCGAAAATTGTAATTTCAGTGATGTGCTGAAAAGTTTGAAAACTTTTCTTTTTCTGTGAATTGAGTCGATAAACTAACGAGTTCTAACTCTTTTTTTTTTTTTATATTTTCTAATTTTCCTCAAAATTAGACAGGCGAGGTAACAAAAATTTTTGAAATTGCGGTTTTTGGGGTTTATAGTTTCGGGAAAAGTATATTTTTTAACCCAAAATTTGGTTTTTGGAATTAGTTTTACCCTTTATCCGCGATGAAAGCCTGAGTTCTGACTTAAATCAAGAATTTCTAACCCAAAAATGACTGAAAATTGGTTTTTTCTCAAATTCCAAGTCTGATTGCCAGGCTCAGATCCCTTTTTCCCCCTGAAAATTTCTACTTTCATCCAATTATTCTTTTCAGGCAGCACAACAAACGTATTACAAAATGCTTATCAATTTGAAACTAGATGATATCCCAGTTTCGGCGGTTGCAAGAAATACTCTTAGTCTGAACACTAAAGAGATGAATCCGTTCTACGTCGAATTACCAGGTTAGTTTCTCCAATTTATACCCTAAAAACTAGTTTTTTTTTTCATTTCAGGGGACAAGGATAAAAAAGAGATTGAGAAAAAGCTTCAAATTCGCTCGAAGTGTGTTGAAGTACATTTGCGAAATGTTGCGACCCATTGTGATAACAGTAAGAATTCTTCAAAAATCTTTGAAAAATGTATGTATTTTCTGTTTTCCAGTCAAATATTTGATGTCAGCACGGGGTACGGTGGCCGCATTACAAGCGCTAAGAGAATTGTGCATGGTTAAATTGCCCAAATATTCTTGGTGTATTGGAGCAAATCTGTCATCGGAATTATCACGATCTGTTTATTTTAAGCTTGAGGGGAGAATCGAGTAATAATCAAAATGCTCAAGGAAAATTGTGTATAAATGTGAGTTTTTTAAGGGAGAGAATTGTTCAATTTTTGAAATTTTTTTTGAAAAATTTAAGACACTGAGTCAACTATGAATCATTATTTCAAAATATGTTCAAAAACCATTAAAAAAACATTTCCGTTCAAAAAATTTGGTGTTTCAAATCAGGACATTAAAGTATACAAAAGAATGTACTTTGATATTTTTTACATTCTTCTCAATTTTTCTTGTACTAGAAGAAAATTTTCAGTTTTTAATTGTTGGATGTCTGTAGTTTCAGTTTTTTGGAGATATTTCTGAAAATACCTTCTAGAAGTTGTTATTTTGAAGTTTCAACAAAAGAACTAAAGAATTTATATAACCGAACATGATTTTTACAATGAAAACAATACAAAAATTATCAGGAAATATTTGAAAAATTCAGTTTTTAGCCGGATTTTCAAAGATTTCGATCAAATTATCAGCTGCGATTCTCTGAAATTACTCAATTTTCCTTTATTTTAATTTCAGTCTGCCCTAATTTTCGTTTTCCAAACGATACTTCAATTTTCGTCGGATTATCGAGGTCAGAATCTTCTCGACTTTTCTAGAATTTCAGAAATTCGCAACAGAAAAACAGTTTTCAATTGTTGGGCTTCTGTAGTTTCAGCAAGAGAACTAAAATATTCTAAACCTGAAAAATGGTTCTGATATTGAACGATCCGATAAAATGATTAGAAATGAGTTTAAAACGCTGAATTTCGCTTTTTACATAAGAAAATTGAATTATTTTCAAAATATTATTTTGTTCATTTTAAGCTAGATGTTTCCAAAAGTTCTCTGCAATTGCTCAATTTTGAACCAAAACTAGGTTCCATAGTTAATTTTAGTTTTTTCAAACTTTAATTTAAATTTTTTCGGGTTATCGAGGTCGAATTCCAGAAATTTTCAATGAGAAAACTGAAATAATAGTTTTTTTTAAAATTCTTTTTATTTAATTCCCAGCCGACTTAAAAATTGCTTATCTGTTTCAGAATAACTGATCTTCTTATCTTCACGTGTACCATACCAATCAATCTTGTCACAGTCTTCATCAAAATCACAATTATTAATAGTTTATTAATTTAAAGTGTACATTTTTATAGTAAAACAATAAAAAAGCGCAAAAACCAGAGATCATCGAATCAAAAACAAGTGATTGGATTGAAAAAGCATCGATTCCTCGCAATTATCTCGAATCGAAACATATTTCGTCTCTCCGATTTTGTCGATTCCCTCCTCGGTCGATTTAGGGATATTTGATTGATCGGTAAACATTCCATCGAATAAAATAGAACTGCTAGACAAAGAAGAATTTTAAACATTTTTTTGTTGAGAGTGTTTCATTTCAAAGTCCTTTCATTTTTATATCGAAACAACAAGAACATAAAAGTTGGAGTCAATTATATTTTGTACAACGCCCTCTTTTTTGCACACTTGAAGATTTTTGTAAGTTTGAAACAATTTTATTATTATTATTATTAATGTAATATAATATATGTTCATAGTGCGCTAAAATTAGCAATACTTGGCGTGAAATCGAGTAAAAAATTCGAGAATAATGATCATAATAACAATATGCAGCACAGTTCGGTGGCCACAAAACCGTAAAGGGCGAATTTGAAGAGAAAATAATAAAAATCAAGTGGGAATGGAGCAACTTTGTGAGGAGAAGAGAAAGTGGAAAAAGGTTAGAGATGTTTAGCTTTTTCCGTTGCCCAATTGTACTCGACAACAAATGAAGCCGTTGTCGTTGCCAGTGTAGAGACAAGCCGAGTTGTCGGGGCATGATTGAGGAGTTCCAGCGCGAGCGTATCTGGAAAATGGGACCGTTTATCAATAGAGCACACTTGTGCGTTTTCTTCAACTATTCACTTTTTTCTTGTTTTTGGCTAAAAATATGAAACCAATTCGGATATTCGGTTAAACTTCACATTATCAATAGAGCGCAATTTAATTATTGACACGCTGGGATCAGTGTACAATACCTTAAACGAACCTAAATATCTTAGTGAAAAAGAGTACTGTAGTGAGATTTACTCTGTTTTAAAAACAAGTATTTGCCACTTCTACGCTATCTCAAGCAATAGAAAAGTTTGATGTGCAGGTTTCTTGAGGTACGGTAGCTTTTACTATGGGTTTCGAACTAGATTTATTGGAGTACTGTAACTTAAAGGGACACCAAACAACTTGATGAACTTTATGGTTTCTGAAGCGCTTTCAATACTTCGCACAATTGTTTCTGAGACGAAAAGAATTCCAGTGAATCGATATTTGGAAACTACAGAACTTGCACATCTAACTTGATAATTTTCATCCAGAAAATAAGTAAGATGTGCAGGTTGTTTGAGGTACTGTAGAACTGTAATTTATGCTTATATCTCTAGTTTATGGAATACAAAACGATTTTCTACAGTATCCAAAGTAACCTACACATCAAACTTTTGACTTTTCTCATAAAAAGAGAGTTATGGGATGATTCACGGGAAAAAAAAATTAGGAAAATTTTGCTTTTTTTTTTTTAAAAAAGATCAATTCACCAAAAAAAGAGAAAAAACATTCAAAAACAGTGAGAATTTGACAAGGTCTCACCACGATTTTGGAAATTTTCTAGAAAAAAAAGTAAACTTTTATGGAAAAATTGCTTATTTTTCTCTTTGGTGAATCGCTTTTTTTCCTAATTTTTTTCTCGTGAATCATCCCATTAGATGCGCAGGTTGTTTGAGGTACTGTACCATTCAAATGTTCTCTTTTAAAACTCACGGATTACACGTCCGATAGTTTCCGGCCAATTCGACAGGCACCAAATTGGCTGGTTGTGGTGGGCAAACATTCGGCAGTCGTACATCCGACTCCAATCCACAGCAAATGTATCGTTCAAGATTGGTCGAGAATTGACAGTGTCGATTCGCTCCACAACCCTGGATCGCGTCGTTGAGCGGCGCCGATGGTGAACAATACTTGTATTGTGCACCATTCTCACCTGGCACTGGCACCAATTGAGGTGGACAGTCTGGAAAGAAAAAAATGTTATTTGAGGAGATGGGAAGTCGCTAGTGAGTGAGGACTTACATCCTGTATCAACGCTATCCGGTGATCGACAACAGTAGAAGGCGTTGACCGATGTGGTGGTGGTGGAGAACCAGCAGAAGAAGTTTCCTGGACATGCGCCGTCGACGTTTGGTGTACATTGCATTGGTTGGAGGGAGAGGGCCGAGATGAAGGGGGTGGATGAGGCGGGGCAGAGAGCTGGAAGAATATTTATCAATTTTGAGCCATCCCTTAATACACTTGAGCACAATTGTGCAAAATATGAGGTCAAACAAGTTATTTTGAACCAAGTTGTGACAGTTTTTAGAAATCTAGTTCCAACTTACATTGCAATTCGGTCGATGCACCACAACACACATTTTGATCCAACAATGGACTCGAATAACAAGTATATCCATCTGGACATCCTCCCGATACTCTTCCATTTCCTCCTGGGTTACTACATTGCACCATTCGTCCACCATCTCCATCTTTGGCGACAACAGTTCCCGGTGGACAGGCCTCCGACAAACAGTAATTTTGACAACTTTTCTGCGACGCAAAGTTGTTGCGATTTCCTTCACAACCATTGTATTCGAAGGTTTGACATGTTTTCGAGTCGGCGTTGAAATACCATCTGGTGATTCGAGTGCTCGAGCAGCGAACACCGACATCACGTGGTTGACTGCAGACAAAGTTCTTCGATGGGCAGCAGAGGGACTTGGTTTGGTAGACAGTTCCGGTCCAAGTGGTGACTGGTGTACAATAATGGGTGGATGGGCATTGTCGATTGGTGGTGCATGCGCGAGCCGCACCATTTTGCTCTTTCCAAACTTCACCACCATCCGGACAACTCTCAACGCGACAATAATCTTTACAATCTTGTTGGGTGGCGAAGTTGTTCGAATTTCCGTCACAACCATTGAACGAGTAGGTTTGACATGTTCTGGTGGTACTGTCGTAGTACCAACGGGTGACTGCGGGACCGCAAGATGCGCCCGATTTGTAGGAGAGCGAACAGGTGTAGGCTTGCGTTGGGCAACATCCGTAGGTTGTGCCGTCGTAGTAGCAATAGTGATTGGCTGGGCAGGTGGTTGAGGCGGCCGAGGATCCGCCGCAGATGATGAAGTTTCCGTTGGAATCGGTCAATGCGGTACCTAAAAAAAGAACATATACATTTGTTGCCAGAAATGCATTTTCGCTCTATTGCTAATATTTCTGTGTGTAGTTCTCTCGGAAAATTATCATTTTATTTTTTGATGAACATTTTTCTGAGATGTATTTTTAAAATAAATAAAAACACATTTTCACACGTGGATTTTCGAAAAACCATGGTTTAAAGGAACATAAAAGCATAATGCATTCTATTCTCCGAGAGAATTACACAGTTTTGTTATGGCGTGGTAAGACCAATAACAGGTTTAAGCTAGTGTTCCTTTGAATAACGATACTAAACGTGGATTTTCGAAAAAGCGATTTTACGCGCCTAAATTTGACACGTGGAGTTTTTGAGACCCGTAATTTAAAGGAACATGGAAATATAAATAACCAGTATTGTCACTTGAAACTATTTTTTCAAAGTCAAAAAAATCCGCTTTATTCTCCGAGTGAATTACACAGTTTTTTGTGGCGTGGTAGGACCAATAACAGATTGGAGCTAGTGTTCCTTTAAATAACAATGCTAGACGTGGATTTTCTAAAAATCGACTTTTCGCGCCAAAATTTTATACGCGGATTTTTCGAAAATCATAATTTGAAGGAACATAGGACTATAAATAGTCTGCCACTTTAAATTATGTTATTTTTTTCAAAATAATTTTCAGAAAATCCTATTCTCCGAGAGAACTACACAGTTTTGCTGCCATAACTTAAAGGAACATATGAAATTTTACAATCGTGGTAAGACCAGCCATAAGTTTAAGCATGTGGTTCCTTTAAATTACGATACTACGTGTGAACTTTTTGAAAACTATAATTTAAAGGAACATAGTATTATAAATAGTCTATCATCGTTCCTTTAAACTACGGCATTTTCAATTATTTCAAAGGCATTTATTCTCCGAGCGAACTACGCAGTTTTGTTGCCTTAATTCAAAGGAACAAAAGTTTTCTACAAACTTGATAAGACCAATCTCAGATTTGAATCTGTGTTTTTTTTTGAATAGAGTTTTTACCTTGAATACATTGTGGTTCACTTCTGGCATCTCTACAATAATCTTGACACTCCTTATACGTCTCGAAATTGTTGGCATTTCCTTGACATCCAGAATAGATGAATTCCTCGCAATTGCCAGTCTTTGCATTGAACCACCATCGATTCGAGTACGTTCCACAGTTTCCTTGTTCGCGTGGAAGTTTACACACGTACTGCGGACGTGGACAGCAAACACCGCCGAACGTTGTCGAGCCGGATGTGGATTCGCAAGAGTGCGTTGATGGGCATGAGTTGGCACCGGAGCCGGTGGGCGAGCATTCCATGTTTCGTTCACCGGATGAGTCTTTGAGTGGCTCGCCGGCCGAGCAAAGAACTGAAGAAAAATGAGGATATTGTGAGGTTAAGCCTATTGAGGCCTGTTTAGGCCAGTTAATTAGGCCCTTTTCGGCTTGTATCAGAGTAGGCCTTTTTCAGGCCTAATATAGGCCTACTTGAACAGAACCTTAAGGCTAGGCTTTCTCATTTTAGACCTAAGCTTAGGCAAAATCGTCAAATTCAAGTCAAGAAGCCTGATTAGACTTTGGCTTAGGCCTAACTTAAATTTCCTTGTTCAATAATTAAAACTCATTTGGGCCTACTTATAATAACATATTGTTTCAGGCTTTCTCAGGCCTAATATAGACCTACTTAGAGACAGTTTAGGATTGATTTTAGGCGTACTTTAAAGCTCAGACGTAGGCTAACACTAAATCTTTCAGTTCAACTCATGTAGCCTAATAAGGCTTAGCTTAGACCTTATCAAGGCACACTAGTTCTAGAATAACCTCGTTTAGGCATAACATAATTTAGTCTCACACAGATACCATTCAGGCCTAGTTATGTCTAAACTTCGTGTTCAAATAGACCCAAGAATTGCATTTTGTGCTCCCAACTCACTTCTCGAGCAGAACTTTTCACAATGATCTTGAGACAAGAAATTGTTAAAGTTTCCTCCTTGTCCCAAATATGAGAATTGAATGCAACGTCCCTCGCGTGAATCGTAATAGAATCTTGGTGACGTGTTGCCCGATCCGTCTGGGATTCCGACGTCGAAATATTCCGTTGGAAGACCGCCAGCGGTGTTGTAGACTTCTGATGGGATACCACCGTTGCGCGAACAGATGAACACTAGGAACAGGTTATTATAGGGGTTTTTGAAGTTTTCCTCTTTCAAGGAGATGACATTAACACTCACAGTAAGTTGGGCAACATTGTTGAAGGGTTCCCATTGTGGTGCATTGATAGTTCGGGTTGTTGCATCCGTTATCATTTCCTTGACAATACACTGGTTCTTGTTTGACACCGGTTGTTCGATCGCGATAAAGTGGAAGACCGCGGTTACATGCTGAAAAAATTTAAATTTCAAATTGCCTCCTCGCTCTCACAAAAATTGCGCCAGCAGGAGAACTGACGTGTTTCGCGATTTAATTTTTAATTTTCTTTTTTTTTTGAGAAAGAAAACTTGTTTTTCAGGGTTTTACGGCGAAAAATATGGATTTATAGGTTTTCATAATTTATCCAGGATACAAAAATTGATGTCTGAAATATTTTCAGATTTCAATTCGAATTTTTCAACTGGAAAACTTTTTTTTGCTTAAATTTTAAGAGCAAAAAATCTTATGTTTTTGATATTTAAAAGTGTGAAAGGTCTTCATTTGTCTAAAACTCAATTACAATATTGAAAAAATGCGTATTGTTTAAAAAATTATCAACAAAATGTAAAAATACGAAATATTCGACATTTTTCAGTGAAAATAGCATTTTGATGGTGTTGAGAATGAAAAATCATATCTTTTCACTTACATTTGAATCGTTTTGATCAATTTCAGCAGTAAAACCTTAATTTCCAGTTTTCTGTGCCAAGAATTGAACGAAATTCGAAAAAATTTATGTTTTTGACTTTGAAAAGTGTAAGAGTTCTTCATTTTTCTAGAATTCAACTGGAATATTGAAAAAATACCTTTTCTTTGTGAAAACACTGAATATTTAAAAATTTTCAGTAAAAACTGCATTGTAATAGTGTTGAGTAAGAAAAATCACATAGTTTCACTTAAATTTGCATCGTTTTGATCAGTTTCAGCGGTAAAACCTTAATTTCCAGTTTTCTTTTCCATAAATTAAACAAAATTCAAAACAAGTATATGTTCTTGATATTTAAAAGTGTAAAAGTTCTTCATTTTTCTAGAATTCAACTGAAATATTGAAAAAATACCTTTTTTTTGTGAAAACACTGAATGTTTCAAATTTTTAGGTGAAAATAGCATTTTGATGGTGTTGAGAAAGAAAAATCACATATTTTCACTTGAACTTGCATCGTTTTTATCAGTTTCAGCGTTAAAACGTTAATTTCCAGTTTTCTGTGCCAAGAATTAAACAAAATTGAAAAAAGAGAAAGTGTTTTAACATTTAGAAGTGAAAAAGTTCTCAATTTTTCTAGAATTCAACTGAAATATTGAGAAAAATACGATTTTTTTTTTGAAAAGTTATCAACAAAAATGTGGAAAATTGTCAATTTGTCAATCTGTTTTTTTTTTCGTATTTATCAATTTAAAAGGTGAAGTCTCAAATTTAAATTGTCCGAATATTAATTTTTGAAAAATCATTTCCCATGCCAAATAAAAACTCACTTTGTTTACAATACGATTCACAATGATCTTTAGTTTGGAAATTATTCGCATTTCCACCATATCCTTGATATTTCAACTCGCGACACTCTCCAGTAATTGGGTCGTGATACCAGTGGTTCAATGTGGTGCCACCACCTGGTGGAGTGTAACCCTCATTTGGTGGTTGGATGCAAGCGAAAGCACGCGACGGACAACAGAAACTGATTGGATTGTTGACTGTGCAATCGTCCGAGTCGCAGATGCAATCGTAGGCGAGTGCGCCGATGGCTTCGCAAGTTGCGTCGGCTCCACCGTAACATTGTTGAACTTGGTTTTCAATGCGGAATTTCGGGTTGTTTCCGTTGAGTGGACAGAAGCCGTAGTTCAAGCAGACCTAGAATATAAGGTTGGTGATATATTTTCTGTAATTTTACACGAAGAAATGTTTTTTAGTTTCAAAAAACCAAATTCTTTCAAAGTTTTAAAGAAAAACATTTCGTAATTATCCAGAATACAAATTATGATCTGTAAATGCTAAAAATGATCTGAAAATTAGCCTGTGAGTCCAAAAATTGTTCTAGTAGTCGAAATTCGACAAAAATGGTCTGAGTATCAAAAAAATTCGCCAAAAAATTATATTATTTATCTGAAAGTCTACCTTATGACCTAATAGCTAGTTAGAATTTCGAAAAATGGCTCCAAAATCTAGACAAACAGCTGAAAATCAGTTCCAAATGCAGGATATCTCAAAAATTGGTCTATGAGTTCAAAAAATTGGCTTGAATCAGAGTAAACTGTTTGAAATTCAAAATCTGGCCTGTAATTCCAAAAATTGGTCTTTCTCGAAAATTTCTCGAAAAATGGTTTTTAAATTTGAAAAAAAACCTGTATTTCTCAATTCTGGCATTAAATTCAAATATATAGTTTAAAAGTTCAAGGATGGCCTAAAAATTAAAGTTGTGGATGGCCTAGTAGCCCAAATAACAGCCTATAAACTCGAAAAAAAACGCCTGAAAGACTAAACCATCTCAAAAATCATCAAATTTAGTGGATTTCGACCAAAAATCTGGAAAAAATCAAATTTCGTCGAACAACTTCCCGATTTTTTGGTTTAAAGACAAAAATCCCAATTCGAAATGACCACCTACAATTTTCAAAAAATCATGGTTCAGCCCAAAATTTTTCATATTTTGCCTTAAAATCATCAAATTTAGTGGATTTCAATCACAAATTGGGGGAAAAGCCGATTTTCTCCGGACAAAAGACAAATACGCCGAAATCGATAAATATGTACTACTTACCAATCCATCACGAGTTCTAAAAGGTGGCTGGTTATTGGCACATCGACATTCTCCGGATCGACAATATGCTCCAGGCCAAACCGCTTCACATTGTCGATTTTGAGTACAACCCGACTCTCCGGGGTTAATTTCTGCAAATTTTCTCGGTTTTGGTAAGTAATTAACACCAATTTAGACCCCTGGACTCTAAATTACATCCTAATTCTAAAAATCATTTCATAATTTATTTATGCGAGAAAAAAAAGTATATAGAACACGAGAAAAATAAAGATTGGGGAGGGGGGAGGGGAAACGAAAGGGGGCAATAATCAGAATTCAGGAGAGAAAAAACATGGAAAGAGAAAGAAAATCATGTAAACACTTTGAAGCACGCACAAAAACACACACCCGAGCCAAAATTTAAAGGCCTGGACTAGGCCGCGCATATATATATATATGGCCTAAAACGACCAAACAAGAAGAAAAGACTATTTAATTGATAAAACATTGACTTTGATTTTTTTCGTTTTTGGTTTTTTTTTTGTTGGTTGCAGTATATATATTATGGGGGATGAGCAAAAGAACAAGAAGATTAGAAAAGCCTAATTATTCAACAAGAGATAAAGGAAAAATAAAGAAAGAAAGAAAGAAAATACGGTAGGGAGACAGACCCCTTTAACACTTACTTCTCCAACAATATGAATCAATTTCCACATAAGTCGTAAGGCATGCGCATCGCTTATTTCCAGCACAATAGTTACCGGTTCCACAATCAGTTGAAACTTCGCACGGTCTTCCAACAGTTCCATGTTGGCCAGAAACCGCCGTGGCTAGGAAAACGAGGGCCGGTAGTACGAAAATCATATTACCACCCAACAAAACCTATATAGATCGTAGTGTGCGGTTCGTAGATTGGTAGGTAGGTGAGTAACAGTCAATAAATGGAACGATATAAATGACCGCGCGCCCCGTGTGCTCTTTTCTTTCCACCCCGACCTATTCTACTTCTCGTTCACTAAAAATGGGCGGGAAAAGTAAATATGACCCCCCAAGACAAACTTGACTTACTTACTAACACTATCCGACTAAATCTCTCAATCAAACAGTTTGCCAAATAGAGAACGGGGAAAAGAAAGGAGAAGATGGAGAAGAAGAAGAAGAAGAAGAATGAGGAAATAATAACAAAACATATTGGGTCTCGAGTGGAAAAACATAGAGAGCAAAAGGTGTGGTCACTTCCTAGGCAGAAAAAAACAAGAAAAAGTGGAAAAAAAGGACAAAAAAAAACTCTAGACGTGCATTAAGGTTTCTAAGATGAAGTTGTAGTCGTTGTTGTGGTAATGAGAGTTGTAGTGGTACTCGTTGTCAATGTATGGGGAGATGTTCCGTTCACTAGGCCGCCGTTTTGGACCAATTGTTGCTCTTCGATTTCGAGTTCGGCGAATTTTTGTGCACGGATCTCGAAAGCCTCTTGGATTGCCATTTCAACACCTTCCGAATCGAGCTGAAAATTTCCGAAATTTAAAAACTCTATGCTAAAAACCGTGTTTTGTTCTCTTCTAATTGTAAGATATCTTTTTTTCAAGAAAATGGTCCCGCAACGAAAAAGTGTTTTTTTTTACTGTAGCTGGTCCCGTTGATTTTTACGACAATGAAAGAACTAACATAATTTAGAATTTGGGACAGGTAAAATAGAAATTTTGAAACGTACTTATCACAGGACATATTTCTCATACTCTCATTTTTCAGTGCAAAGTTCAAGGGGTTCAAATTCGGTTCTGAAAGTGCATTTTGTATTTCTGAGCTCGAACTTTTGTCAATTACAACTCATTTGGAGTTATTTTTTTTAAAGTATGCCTAACCTATGAAATTATCAATAGAGCACACATGAACGATAATTTTTTATCGGTAAAAGAACGTTTCCATTTTTTTTCTACCTAAAGAAAATCGACAATGTGCGCCCCATTGTTAATTTCACCATTCTATGCTCTATTTAGAGCATTGTCTGATTCGCTGAGCTCCTAAAACCCCCTATTACTACAACACGTCATCATTCCAATAATCCACTTTTTAATAACAATAATCATCACCCCAAAAAAAAAACGCGGTATGATAAATCCCATCTCATTTGTTATTATTTGCACATCATCTCGCCGCGACGACCTTTTATCTGTTTCTCAAATAGACAATGTCCGAAAAAAAAGGAGAGAAGGGGTCAAGTATCTTTTGGTTCATCAGCATCACAATCAGCTTACCTGACACACGAATCCGTGCGTCACCAAATTTTCAGTCAGCGAACCAGCCGTGTCGGATTTGGCGAGTGTTGTCGTTAATTGACGATGCATTTGATCTTCCAATAGTAAAACTATAGATACTTCGCTGAAAAAAGCAAATTATAGTCTTGTAAAGATTGATTGAAGTTTGGAAAAAAGTTATTAAACAAAATTCAATCGATAAAATCTGCTCTGTTGATAATCATAACTTTACAAGCTTTATGTTGGTTTATAAATTATCAATAGAGCGTTTTGCCGCTTTTTGGTTAGGTGAAAGGTTTTTTCTTTGGTTTTCTCGAAAAAATGAGTTTTTGGGTTCCGATTTTCATGTTCTTAACTATTATTAAGCTTTGGACCTAACTGGACCCAGTAAATCATAAAACATGTAGTCAATTTTAAAAGTGAAAAAAACTCACTCATCCTCAATATGCACATTAATCTCAAGAATATGCCGATTCTCACTTCGAACTCCTCCATCAGCAGCTCCTCCTTGTCCATTCTCATCTACGGTTCCAGGCGGCGGTGTACTCACATCTCCATTTCCACCCGTTGTTATACTGTCATGTGTTATCGTACTCGTTACCGTACTATTGTTTGTCGATTGATACGTTGCCGGTCCGGCGACTTCATCAGTGTCGGTGACCACTTCAGGACTAGACGATTTTTGTTGTGACGTTTCTTTGATCGACGAATTATGATGATGTCCGTTGAGATGTTGATGTTGCTCATCTTTTCGGTCTACTACACTTCCAGTATTCGTCGCTGTAGAACTATTCAAACTAGACGAAGGTTCTGATGGATCTTGAGTGAGACAAATCGACGGGTGTTGCTGAAATTGAACTGTTAAGTATTAGTTTGAAGAAAGCCCCTCGCATATTTGAATACCAAATACTAAAAAACCTAACACGCTCTACCGATAATGCCCAATTTTCCTATTTCTATAAGAAGTTTGCGTGTAATTTTGAATCGAAATTTCGACTTATTGTACCAAGTATTTCCAATAACAGCAAGACTGTTTGATAGGGATAATCATTGTTAGGGTTCTTTGAACTCCTGAATCCTATTCTGTCAATAAACATCAAAATTCTAAGAAATTTTGACATTATCAATAGAGCGCGATTCAACTTTTCGGTCCAATTCTATTGGATTTGGATTTTTACAAGGAATTTGTGTTTTTATCACTTTTTGACTAACATAAATTTTCGAGAAGGCGATTTGTTTTGACTCCTTTTAGATTTTTTTTAGACTTTTTTTTTCAATTTTTGGTGTATTTTTCATGAAAAAGGTGACGTTTTGAACGTTTTTTTTCCAGTAATTCTCTCAAATTATCGTAATCAGATTCCCTGTCAGTTCTTTTTGGTACCCAAATCAGTGTTTCCCAATCATGTTATAACTAACAATAGAATACGCCCGTAGCGTCGTCGACGGTTGATGTGCTAGTGGAGCAAACGCCGTTAGTGGATAGATCCCATTCCTTACATCGTCCAAAAACTTTTCCAAATCCAACTGAAACGCCGACACTTGACAATATGCCATTTCTCGTAATTTCGACGTGGCGGCAATCTGAAAAAGAAGAGGGATGAGAGGGTCGAGACGACGACAAATATTTGTTTGGATAAGTGAGACAGGGAGAGAGGGTGAGTGACCAGTTTACCTTTTCATTATCGGCTATTCGAAAAACACTATCCGACACTTCTTCATACTTTTTTGAGTCGACGATCGCGTGTGCGGCCAGCAATTTCAGCGAATGAACCTGAAAAAAATGCAATGTTTGAAAGGGCAAATACGGTTTCAGATGAACTTAAAATGCTCTTTTAAGAGATGTTAGTTTTCCGTTCTAAGTGACCAGTTTTCAGCAAAATGTCATCGAAACTCGGTTCTGGTTGGAATTTCTATGAGTTAAAGTTCTCATATTACAGAAAATTATTAGAAAAGGTTGTTTTGTTGTTGAAATGTTTGGAAATTTATGTGATTCACTTATAACATCATGTATAAAACCTTCTAATGCAAAATAGAAATGCTGAAACGTATTTCACGTGATTTTTAAGCAAGAGTAGAATTTGCGAAATATGACTAGAAAATAGGCTGTTTTCGAGCAGAAATTTTCAGCTTCTCTTTTTCTCACCTCAAACAAAATCTGATGAAACAGTAATTCTCGCGCATTGGGTCGATCTTCAGGATTTTTACGTAAACACTGTCGTATGAAATCCTTTTGAAGTGGGTCTTCCAACGATTTGATCGCTTTTTCGATCACATCCTCAGTCACCGGACCTTCAGAACTTCCATTCTGACATCCAGACAGACCTCCGATTACGGCAATTTCCAGCGAGCAAATACCAAATGAATAAATATCAGCTGCCGATGTCACTTCTGTACTATCTGAAACATACATTTTCAGGTTCCAAGCACAAATTAAAGCCAGCTTTTGACACAGAAACAACTGAATACATCGAAAAAATCGACTCACTCTCATATTCTGGCGCGATATAGTGCATAAACCGCATATTTTCTCGACAAGTTTTAACATGATGATTGATCGCATCCGGAGCAACTGAAAAATCGCACAATATTCGCATTTGTAGTTAGAAAAGCACGTCACGAAAAGCTAGGATAGGATAGGGTAGGATGATTTCTTTTTTTTTTCTTGTTTTCGATACTGAACATGTTCACAACGTGTAAGAGAGGACAATGATGAGGTCAAACATTCTTTTCGGGAGTTTGTTTTTTTGAAAATTAAATACAGGTTTTTGAAGAGAAATGAATTTCGATAGAGGATTTTTGAATTAGGTGAATCGTCAAAGATGTGAACATTTAAAATGTGGCATCGATTTTTTTTTAATTTCAGCACCGCAGTTCTGCTTTCTAGGTTTTCCACGTGGCATTTTATACTAATTCAAATGCGCTCTATCGAACAAGCTTCACATCTTCCTCCCTTTAAAAACCTTCCGAGAAGATCTTTGACCCGAAAAATGTAGTTTGTTGGTGTGTTTTGATCTTCATGTTTCAAGTATTTTCGCATTCCTTCAGACCTCTATACCCTCTCAATCTTTCATTATTTACCCACACTGACACCTTTGCCATAGTACAACTTGCACTTTTTTTTTCCAAAATCGCCCAAGTTCTCCTACTTCTTTCTAAATGTGCACAATTTTCTGCGTGCTCGCACCAGGTACTCATTGGAACGGCACAAAAATCAACAATAAATATATATATAGAGGGGATAGAGAGAGATAGGACAACTCTTTCTCTCTCTAAGAGAAAATGCGGGAAGTAAGCCAGTCGGAGTGTGGTGATCTAATCAGCAAACAACGTGTACCATATCACTGGATGGTAATGATGTTTGCGTTTGGACTGACAACAAAAACGATGGGATCTAGGGGGATGTTCGAGGGGTTTTCTACAAAATCCTAATTTTTGGAAAGAATTTTGAGGAACCTAATATAAAAAAATTGAAAAAGTAAAAAATTCGGAATACGTTTCAACGTGAATCTAATTTTCTGCGATGAAAAAGTACTTCAGTCACAACTCATAATAACTTCGCACCTTTTCAACTCTCAATTTCACTTCAAATCAGTATTGTCAATTCGATTTTTTTTGACTGTTGGAAATGTGACCGACGTTTTGCTACCGTATTGAAATTTTCAAAATTATTTTCTTGAGATCAAAAAATTGAAGGTCTGAAATAAATAAATTTTACAACTACTGTTAAAAATTGAATAAAAGTGAATAAAAAATTTAGACAATGCTCAACCATACTTTGAAACTTCCACACATTTTTTTTGATAATTTTGAACCAAAATCAAAGGTAGTAAAAAAATATGCAGTTTGATTTTTTCACTCTCAAATTAAAAAAATTTAATATTGAAATTTTCTTGTTTTGTTTCACAAAAATTCGAATTAACAATATCCGTTAATTCTCAGCACATCAGATACTACAGCTAGAAGAACCCTACCAATAAATTCATTCTCATATCATTAATTCTGATTTCGAACGAATTTAACATTGAAAATCAATACTATAGTAACTTGGTAGCGAATAAGTTTGAAAAAAGTTTTCAAGGAATTTTCGGCTTTGACAGTAGTCTAGAACCCGTTTTTCGGTACCATATGATTTCAAAGGTGAAATTTTTTAGATTTGAAAAAAGAGGTTCTAATTTTTTCTGACTTCTTGATCGTAAGGTACCTTTTTAGAACTTCATCTTCACAATGGGGTACCTTTTTATTTATGCAACCTAGTTTTGTGTTCACACTTCGAGTTTTCCTAACAGTTGAAACTAGGAGTTTAATCAGGAACACCAATTTCAAAACTTAATTTGAACGTACTTCATGAACTTAAAAATGAAATTTAAGAAATCTGAAACTCGTTTGAGCTAAAAAAAAACCGTTATTACAGGTTTGTAATTAGCACCGGCAAAAATTCGCACTTTTTCAAACTAAATAATAAAAATACACTCTTTTTCACCCCAAAACACACCAACAATCAACATTTTCAAAACTTTCAACGCAAAAAAAAAAACCCAAAACAAAAACGAGAAAACCACACATGCAACTAAATCACAAAAATTAGAGGCGACACAACAGTTTTCATGTTTTCACAATAAAATGAGATTGTTGAGAAATAACAAAATTATTCTCAACAATTCACATTTTTTCTAGCCATTACATACCAAGCAAATTGTGCCCAGTTCCGTCTTTACACATCGATATACCTGAAGTTATGGGGTGTTTGGAAATGCAATTCACTTTTGTTTTCAAGAAAAAAACCATGCTTTTACAGAACCAAAGAAAATAACATGTTGATGATGGGAGAGTATGATTGTGAAAAAATAGATCAATACAGGCGAAGGGAGAACTTTTCAAAATTCAATTATCTTTTTTTTTCACTTTGTATAAAGTGCAAACGATAAACGTTTATTTTTGAGCAACACCGCACATTTTTTTTTTGAATTTAGTTGTTGAATAGAAAAAATATAGCTTCTTTTTTTAAAAATAACTTCTTGAGCAAATTCATTTATTGTGATAATTAAAATTTAAAACAGGTAAAATCAACTTTTTGCAGGAAAATTCATGAAATGTTTTTCTGCCTTTAGTTTTTCGATTTTGTTAAAATTTTGTTTGAAGTTGATTAAATCGAGCTACTTTTTTGATAATATTACGATAAAATATTTTTCTCAGAAGAAATAACTTTTTCGAACAAAACTTCAATTAATTCAAATTGAAAAGTTAGAAAGGCTCACTTTAAAAAAAAATGTTTTTGTGATTTTTTAAATGCAAACAGATGAAATCAATTTTTTCTGGAAAATTCATGTCAGCATTTAGTTTTTAGATTTTTGTGAAAAAAAATTGTTAGAAGTTTTGCACTCTGGAGTTTCTCTATATACCTAGTCGTGGTTCGCATAAAATTAGGATTGGTAACATTTTTCGAACAAAACTTCAATTAACTCGATTTGAATAACTTGAAACGTTGAAATTTTTATGGGATTTTTTGGAAAAAATGCAAAAAAAATAAAAATTTTCAAAAGTTCTGATTTCAAGAAATGAAGAGTAATCTTCTTCGACTTTTATTTTTAGGTTTTTGATGATTTTTTGGCGGTGTTGCTTATTTCGAAAAATCTTCTAAAATGTTTCGATTTCAGAAAATTTCATTCCAAAGAGAAAATAGGCAGAATGAAAACTTGAAATTCTTTATACGGAAAAAAATCCAACTTACCACATCCAATTTTGATAAGCCCGTTTTGTTGAATAAAAACCGTATTACATGTCAGATTTCCGTGAATTATTGAAGGGTCGGAAGAGTGCAAATAATTTAAAGCTGATAGAATTTGTGTTGTCCACTTTTTCCATGCCTACAGGGTATTTTTTATTTTCAAAATTTTCGTGACGAATTCAAAAAATCTCACCTTTATCGATAATGGAGATGCCGCTTTTCGCGTCCTTTGCAAAAACGCCGACATCGATCCAGAAGACATGTATTCAGTGATAAAGATTATCTGAAAACACTTGTTCTTTCTTTTGATAATGAATTCTAGAAAACTGTACCCTAGGTTTTTCCGATTTCGAATCTGTCCAATATTTATGAAACTTCACCAAATTCGTGTGCACCAATTGTGTCAAATTGTCAAAAACGGCATTGATTTTCTCTTCTTGTGCTCGGAAATTTTTGCGCTCCGAGAATTGAACTTCGTTCCATACTACTTCATTACCTGAAAAACGGCGATGTGATGATGATATGAACATTTTGTGGAGTTAGAAACTCGAAAACGTAAAATTTTTCCTCAATTTTGATATTTTAGTGCATTTGAGAAAGATTTAAACTCAGAAAACAATTAGAGAAATGAAATTTTAGTTTAACAAAAATCTTTTTCAACAACGCGTTCGATCTAAATGTTTAACACACTGGTTAGATCTTCAAAATATCAGATTAATCCCGGTCAAAACTATAACTCGTGAATCGTACTAAAAAAATTAAAAAATATATGAACCAATCGAAAACTCGGACTCAGCCGTGTTCTGGATGATGAACTTTTTTGGTTATTATTTCGAGATTTCATATTTCTATATGAAACTTCCCGATTTTCATAATACTTTCTCCTATTTTTAGGTCTTTTTCCCTGACTCTTTTTCGAGCACTTCATTATTTTTTTAATGACTGGAACATTTTCTCGCTGTTTTTGTTCCATGATTTCGCATTCGGATTAATTCTATGTCGGAAAATATCGAAATTCTCAGAAAACTTGGGAAAAACGCAAACTTTCAGTGACTTTTGCATAAATTAACTATAATTGTTATAAAACAAACATTTTCTCATACTTCAAATTAAAAAAAGTGTTCTTGATAGTCATCAAATACCTGCTTTCTTCTTTAAAAAAAAAGGGTCGGATATATATTTTTTTGTAGATTTAGCAATATTTCCTTCAACAAATATTCGAAAACAGTTTTCCAGCAGTTACTCGCATACCTTCACTGACTTCATGGGTGGTTTATGGTTCAAAATCCACTCTAAAAGAATATTTTTCGCCTTCAGCGCTAACGTCTACCGCATTTATTTCACATTTTCCTTTTCAATTCGAAAATTTTACACTCTGAAATTCTGCGATTCTGAACATTTCCAGAATACATCCTGTATTCCTATGGCTCCGGTGGAAGTATGGTTAATCGTTAGAATATTACTTTATTCTCTTAATTTTTTTTCAGACTCTACCCTTTTTATGAAAAATTTTACCTTCTCCCAAATTCAAGCTTAAAACTACTCACCAGTCTCATTATCCATAGCTAAATACGCAACATCAATACCAGGCACATCTCGTTGTTTCACTTGTTCCCGCCGTTTTGACCACCTTTTATCCGGCGATTCTTCTAAAATCTGAAAACAAAACTGTTTTTTGCTTTATTCCAGTATTCTTTGTCTTACATCTTCAGCTGCATCTCCATCCGAATCACTCGCTCCATCATCGACCGGTGGTGCCGCTTTCGTCGAGCAATTCCGATCTTCACCCGAGCTCACCATACTCAATGGTGTAATAGCGAAGACGATATATTCTCCAAAACCCTTCTATTTTTCCGCGCGTCTATCAATCTCAATCGCTTAGATACACCGCCGATATATTTCTTCTTCTTGTTCTCTCTACAATTATCATTAATATGAGTAAGTTTTCTTTCGTCGCTGTTGTATGTTTGTATATTTTCAAGAAATCAACACAAAACGCGTTTCAACCCGCGAAAAATCAAGACCATATGACAACACGGGACATGGCGAATGGGAGGGCAACGAAACGAGAGAAAGAGCGTGAGAAATTGGGATGGTGGCGAGAGATTGTGAGAACATTTGAAGAGTACACAAAATTCTTTTTGGTTCAGGGAGGGAGGGGTAAAACATTACTTTAGTAACGTGATTTTCAGATTGAGGGTTAAAAAAGAAACATGAGATAGAGTCACAAGGCAAAGTTTGGAGCATTTTCATACAAAACGGTTTTTTTTTGTTGCATTGGAGAATGCACTTTTGATAACGAACAGATACTTTTTCGGCATTTATAAATAAGAAATGAAAAACTTATTACACCTGTCTCAGATTTCTGCAGTAGCGAATAAAAATGTTTAGTTCGCTAGAGCATCTTTGAATCAGTCAAACTTCAAAAAAATGTATCAAGCTGGAGCCAAGTTAAATAGAAAAGTTCCTATTCGAAGAATTTAAAGCTGTTAATTTACTTGAAGCAAAGTGGTTATACTATCTCCAGGCTGTTCTATCTCTTGAAAGCTTGCAGAAAAAAATTCAAAAATTCGAAAAAAAAACACACAATCTGGCAGATACCACAATACTTTATACCGTTAAAAATTTGGAAAACTTAAATTCAGAACGGAGTTATTTTTGTTGGAATCTATAAAATGGGCCTCCAGCTAGAAATTCTCGATGTTCGACAAAATAAAGACTGATTTCCTCTTCTTTTTCAAGTTGAAAATACACTTTTAAAAGTTCCTTCACAACAAAAAGAATTGTCGGCATTCTCTTTAAAACCTTTTTTGTTTGAAATTACACCTGGCACAGCACTTTTGTGTCTAAGGTGTAGTTCTAAATAAAAATCTGGTTCTAATTTTTTCTAGACTATTAAAAACTGAAACAGGGTTTTTTCGAGAACTATGATTTATTGTGTGAAATCATCAGCTGTTTCGTCTGAAATTACAGAAAAAATCTTCGTTTTTTTTTGTGTTAATTTCAGTCTGGCTTTTCAGGTTCTTGAATCGACCTCATTTTGAATAATTTTAAGATTTTATTCTAAACGCCACCCAGTTTATCGGAAGTCGTATCAACAGAAAAAGCTCTAAAGGTAAAAATACTTCCACAAAAATCATTTTACCACAGCGAAAACCTGTATTTTCAGACAAGATTCTTTCTTCACTGACACAAACCTGTTCGGAAAATTCCAGTCTCAATGACCGTTTAAAGAATGCAACTAAAAACGGGGTTACCTCTTATGAGGTGATAAGATAAGTTATTTTAGACATGTGATAATAGACAATAATTGACAGAAATGAAACAAAGAGAAAAGTGTGTATGTGTGACTGAACAAATAGATGAGCTCCAACCAAAAAATAGTTTTTTGGAAATCGATTTTGGAGCCAAGTTTACTTTTGGACCAGATGGGAACTATGTGCTTTGTAGAAAGGAGACATACAGATGGGAGAGGATGTTAGTTTTAAAGGGACATGGAGCAAAATGGAAGTGGAATAGATTGAAAGTGTCAAATCTAGACCCATTGCAACATCAGAGCGGTGTGCGGAAAGAAAACGACGATTTCGAAACAGAACAGAAAATTTCTCGCACAAAAAAAAAACTCCTCCGAACCAATATGAACCACCACAGAAAAAAGAGAAGGAGAGACGCAGAGGGAAAGTTGCCCTGGACAAGTGAGAGTGAAGAGATTAGGCGAAACGCGGAGTGCCGTCGAGAGAAGCGACGGGGATTAGAGAGATGGAGAGGGTAGAGAAAACGGCGGGCGAGAAATGACTGGAGACAAAAACGAGAGGGAGAAAAGAGTGGAGAGAGGGAAAAGAGAGGACAAACCACCACTTGTATATGTATTATGTCACTGCGCTCTTTGTGTGTTGCATTTTTTGGAACGAAAAATGATGACCGACTATGGATGGAATGGAATAGGAATAGGACATTGGGTTGACAGATTCGACTCGGAGGGAGAATAATTCGTATCATACCCCCAAAACTATGTGCCATATAGTTTTGAATATTGGTTTATGATCAAAGTTTTTTTTCCGAAACTTCAAAATCAAAAATAAAATCAAGATTTTCGCATATTATAGAACTATATCACAGAAGAATGATAAGTTCGCATGCACCGGAATGAAAACTAGTTTCGTACTAGTGCAAAAACAGTGCTGCACTTGAAAAAAAAAACGCTAAATTATGCGAGAGCATTGGCCAAGAATCATTTTGTTCCTAAACAACTTTTTGGTATAGTTTTTTTTTTCATTTGAGCCTAACCTTTGCTCAAAAATGAATTATTTTCAAAGGCGAGCGTTCAAAAAATGCATGGCTGAAATTTGCAGGAACCAAAAATCAGTGTGGTTTTTTTAAACTGAAAATTTCAGAATTTTCGTGCAAAATCCACGATATTTCTGGGTGGAGTCAAGATAGACGAAATAGAATTCAAAGTGAGCGAGAATCAGAGAAAGATCACTAAATTCATGTTGATCTACTATCGAATTTCACAACATGGAAAAGTTTTTGATGGTCAAATAAGCTGTGAAAATTGAATCTAGATCTGGTATATCCAATTTCATGTGGTCAGAATGAAAGTGAGAAGAAGTTTTTTTCTTTCTGTGAAGTACACTAGGAATAATGTCTAGCTATAAATGATTTTTAGCGTTGTAAAAATAATTGGATGATTCACGAGAAAAAATAGGAAAATTTACCTTTTTTCCCCAAAGAATAAAAGAAAAATTCAAAAGCAAAGAGAAATCGGTTGGGTCTCGCTACGATTGTGAAATTTTTCTAGAAAAAATCTACGAAACACTCCGGGAGAAATTTCGAACATATATCGCAGACGCTGCGTTTTTTTGCAGCTTAAAAGCAGATCTGCGTCATATCGACGTAGCCGCTGGAGTAGGGAAACCCGTAGTGATGGTGTAAGTTGTCGCAGAGTCACAAAATATAACGATAGCGACGTTCTTGTCAACTTTTGCCTAAGAAAGTAGAAATAATCATTCCTTTTGAATTCAGAAGCAACTAACTATGGAAAATAGTAAATTAGATCGCCATTAACTATCTCTTCTAAGTTCGATTATAAACTTGTTATTCCGTTGCAGATTCTCCGTTTTCCACAACCTGAGCTCATTCTAGTACAAGCCAACTTTCAAAAAAATCGCATCGGAAGCAACCAAATCCTAGAACTGTTTTAGTAGAGGATTTTATTATGATCGATATGTCTGATCAAAGTTTGAAATCATTCGACAAGACGCGTTTTTTTCAAAAACTCTCATCTAGTTCACAACATGGCCGGTATAACCAGGATTGAGCTGTTTGGTTTTCGAACTGGACGTTCAGACTTTTGAGAAAATCTTTGATTTTTCCCGTTGAAAGTACTGACTACTAATTACTTTTCGGTGTTCAAGAAACGCCCACTTTGAATTTTATTAAACATCAAATATTTACAGCACTGCGAACGTTTTTCCAACAGTGTCATAAAAATTGAAAAACCTACGCTAAATTTCAAACCAGCAAAAAAAAAAACTTTTTTTAGTAGAAGAGTGGCAATATCTCAAAAAACTGCTTGTTTTCTAAAAATTTCACTTCACGCTTCTAAGTACATAAATGGAATTAGGCGTTTTTCTAGTGATTATCAAGGATTTGAGAATTATGAAACATAAAACCATATTTTTTCATGAGCTTCGAATAAATAGTAATGCATATTGAATGCACCATTCTCTGTCCACGAAAGGAAAATGCAGAGATCACTTTCAGATGAAACTTTCAGCATAAAGAAAAAAGATGATTTCGCTAATCTCATTCGTGAGACCATTTGCTGATTATACTAATATTAGTTTTTCAATTGAGATAAAGTTTACATGAAGCCGTTTTCGCTCTTTGATCAGACAAAAACTAGCATTCTCTCATGTTTTACGAGTTTCTGAGGATTAAACTTGACGGAACACTGAATCCGAGAAAAATATATTCTTTAGTACAATCAACGATTTTCGAAGTCCAGGAAAATGTTGATTATCAGATATCCCATAAATAGGGCCCAAATATTCAAGAGCTTCTTAATTAGACGTAAAAATTCGAAATTTTTAACCGAAAAAGTTTATTTGACAAAATACAAAAATTTACCCGACAAAATTGAATATTAGTGATTTAAATGAATTGTTCGGCATACTCGTTCAAGCAGTTGAATGCGCTTTTAGCGTGGTTTGCGGTAATTCCGGCGGTCTCCTGGAAAAAAAAATGCTAAAATATTTCGCAACCTCAAAGATATCTACTCACCTTTAACCATTCAACAAACATCTCCTCGTCTTTTTTCAACAACAAAAATTGACCAAAAAGCACATAAGCCTTGTCGTATCCGGCTTCAACCAATTTAGCTCCATAGGTTGGTCCAATTCCAGCGATACATGTCACCTCTTTCTCTCCCATTGGTTCTCCAACAAACTCGCGATGCTTAACTGATGTCGACATGGCTCTTTTCTAAAATAACAAAGGATTTAGGATTTTCTCAAGAGAAAAAAAAAGAAATAATAAAAATTCGAAACACCAAGTTCGCGGCAAATTTCGCAAGCAACTAGCATTCTCGATAGAGCGTGTATGTGGGCGTGGCTTTGGTTTTCTAGGCCACGACCCTATGATTTCATGTTTGTGTCAAGAAAAGTTTCGCAACGTTTTATATAACAAAAACTAGGATGAGTCATCTGTTTGTTGAACGTTTCTACTGGCGAAGATCCAATTTCCAACAGTCAATCCAAAACATATCGAAAGACATATCCAAATCTGGAAAAAAAACCGGTAAAAATGTATCGAAAAATGAAAAACTACCGAAAACGTCATATAAACATTCATTAAACAATAGCCTATTATCAATTGGAGGAAATGTAGAACTGTTCGATGTACATGACTGAAAAAATATACTCAAATATCATAAAAGAGCAAGTTCTCGCCTCGATTCTCTACCCGAGATCATGAGTCCGCCATATTGCGAAGTTGAAATCGGAGATTTTAGTTCCAGTGACTTTTTGAAGTACTTTATAGATTCATGAAGAATTCCAGCCAGGACAACAAGGAAACAAGTAAAAAGAAGAGCTGTAATTACAGTTTTCCTGGAGTACTGTAGTTACTGTAACGAAAATTTCAAAATGTAGATGGTTCACTAACCTCCGATTCTTTCAACCTTCCAACTCTCAAAAAGTACAGTATCCTTTATTACAGTATGGTACCACATCCACATATTATCTATGCTATATTTTTCACAGAAAAATCAATAACCACTAAAACTATCTTTTCTTATCAAATTCCTCTTGTTTCCCTCTTTATACTCTTTTTGATAAATAATTTATGGTAAGCACACGAAAAATCGATAATCCGCAGTTGCGCGTCATATCCGATGTACGCTCTGTAAATTATTTTCAAAAAATTGCAATTGCCGCCAACACTGCGTCTCGCAGCGATTTTCTAGAATTTTCTTACGAAATTTATTGATTTTTTGAGGCCCAAAATTTTATTAATATTTTCGAAACCGTTCGAAACTCCCAAGCTGCTTTTTTTCATTCTCGAATATTTTTTCTTGTATTTTCGCATACAGGCATGCAAATGTGCTCTATTGATAATCACAACAATTCAAAAGTTTGGCGCTCTTTCTTTTCCGCGAACGCGCGTCTTTTGGCTTCTCTATCGATTTTCACTGTTTTCGAGATTTATCTTCATTTTATTTCAGTGATTTCGAGATAACAGTTAGATAACCTTTCCATTTCTATTAAGTTCTTTCTAAAAACGATATTTCGAGAGAGAAGAACAGCTGTTTTTTGAACTAACTAATGCCACAGTTTCAAATTTTCATGTCTATTTTTCAGAAGAAAAGCTTTATTTTTACGAGAAACTTTTGAATTTGTTTCAAGTTAGAATTGATCGAATTTTAATCTGATTTGGAAAGGTTTTTCTGTGCTGTTTTTCTATTTCTAACTAAGTCACAGTTTTCCCATTATTCTGCTTAGTTTTTATTGCTGCTACAAATTGTACTTCATTATTCACACCTAAATATCCCACCTAAACAATATGTTAACATTTATCCATGTCTATTATACCAAATATCTGTTGCCTTCGCGATTCTTACCATTTTCTGTTCGCCCTGTTCGCTCCGCCTCTTCAGAATTCCTTTATATATCTCGCTCATCAGCTCATTCATCATCCTGCTCTGTTTACAGCATACAGCACAATATACACAAAAATGGCCGACGAGACTGCACCAGCCGGAGACAACGCCGAATATATCAAGATCAAAGTAGTTGGACAGGTGAGTAATAGTTTTATTTCCGAAAATATGATACAGCTTGACATGTTTTCATTGATCACCAGAATCTAAAAAAAACCATCAAAGATCTTACTAATTTTACTTTTTTTCAGGACAGTAACGAAGTTCACTTCCGTGTCAAGTTCGGAACCTCCATGGCTAAACTCAAGAAGTCCTACGCTGACAGAACTGGCGTTTCAGTGGCCAGCTTGCGATTCCTCTTCGACGGACGCAGAATCAACGACGAAGACACTCCAAAAACCCTGGAGATGGAGGACGACGATGTTATCGAGGTAATTTTATTTATTATTTACTGAAACTATCGAGAATATTTTTTTCAGGTTTACCAGGAGCAACTCGGAGGTTCGCAAAACTAGACATCGCTAGAAGCCAACAATCCCAAAAATTTCCTTTTTATCGAAGGAAACACCGGTAATCAGCGTATCTCTTTTTCATCGTCCTCTAATCGTTACACCTTTTCATTTTATCCTCAACGGATATTATTTATATTAATTTCAATCACCCCTAAGAATAGTGTTAAATCAATTTGTCGATTTATTCCGTTCTCTAAATTTTCCGTATTTTTGTTCCATTTTTTGAAAAAACCAAGCTTTCCATGAAGTTTTATTTTAAAAAGGTGATAATATCACAGATGTATTTAAGTACATACAAATGAATAAGTTATTTTTGCAAAAAATTCGCAACTCTTTGTTCGATCTTTGTATCGTTCCATCCATCGTTAGTTTTTGCCATGAATTGCTCGATCTCTTCAACGGTTCTTGGTAAATCGCTCAAGTTCTCATTTCCGGCAGCGCGAATCACAACATCGTCTTCAATTCGAACCTGAAAGTCGCGCATCTTATATGAAGTATTCTGATTTGTTGAAAATCGTAAGAACCATGCGGGAACCATCGTCGGTTACAGTATCATTGCGACTATTGGTTAGACCGTCGGTTTCGATTGAATATAATACTTCGAGGATTTGTGTCATCGTAACAGTTACGTCACTCCAGACTGCTCAATAAGATTTATGCGTACAACACGCGGCAGACGTTCTCTCCGATAACGGTATGGTCGTTTTTGATGACATAATAGCGATTAGTTGTAGCTATTTATCGAGAGATTCGAACACCCAAGACTGGGTCAAACCTTTACATCTGCCTGTTATGACGTAACATCTAAGTTACTCATGCGGAAAAATCGAAGCACCTGTGACAGCGACACCACTGTGCCGAACAAAATTGCTTGTAATAAAAAAAACAACTCACTCCACCGGATCCACGATATTTGTCAATTTCGGATTTGACAAGGTACTTTGATTTGATCGGGTCGGCCAATGCTTGATCAAGTAGAAAATCGATAAAATAACATCCAGGTTCAATGGTGATCACCATGTTCTCCATCAAAATTCTCGTTGTTCTCAAACTTTTCAATCCAGGTTCAGTTGATCGAGGTGTCGCGTCACCCAAATAACCACCACAATCATGAACATCGAGACCGATAAAATGTCCCAAACCGTGTGGCATGAAAATGGCGCCAACTCGTGCGGCAACCGCCTCATTGATATCGCCAACAATCAATCCAGCCACTTTCAAATGCTCCAGAATCACCTTTTCTGACAGAATATGCATATCGGTCCAACGAACACCTGAAAAATTGATTTAACTTGAAAATTAATCAGGATATTTAAAGTAGCTCTACCTGGTTTAGCTTGCTTCAATACTTCAAGATTGGCAGCGAGAACAGCATTGTAGACGACCTTCTGCTTATCGGTGAATTTACCATTGCACGGGAAGGAAGTGGTGATGTCGGATGCTAAAAAATGTTTCGGTGATGTGTGAAATTCAAGCTAAATAATTATGATACAACCGGAAACGTAATTGAAACGGTAATTTTTGTGTGGGAAAAAAGTTTTATTAAAAAAAGGGTGATAAAAGATACTGAAAATGTTTATACTTTTTAGTGTTCAAGAGTAAGTCATATCACGAACATTGGGAATGAGCCCAACGCGCATCTGGAGAGGCTCGTCGAATAACTATTGAGAAATCCAAACGAAAGTTCAAACCAAAAACTGTTTTTTTTAATCAAGCTGTATAACCTCACAAAAGTTTTAAAGGATCAATCCATAATTTTTTCTCTTCTCAAGTCAAAATTAACACAATTTTATAACTTACCATAACAATTATATTCTGGTCCCATATCAAAGAGGCACATATCACCATCTTTGATTTGCTTATCGTTCGGCGCATTCGCATGTCCGTAGTGGAGTATGGAACCGTTGCAGCCGCTGAAAATATCTAATACTTTCCTGTGAAAGTTAACCTTTCAAATACCTTGCACTGATACACGTGTACGCCAAATGACGACATCCTCCGTGGAAATAAGAAGTGTGTCTGAATAGACTTTCCATTTGATATTCGAAGTTTCCTGGGCGAATATTTTTCATGGCTGCGCGATGAGCTTCAGATGCAATTTTACTGGCATATCTCATCACTCCGATTTCGTGTTCGGTTTTGATTACGCGAAGTTCAGCGATGATTGGGTAGAGAGATGAGGTGTCCAAATGGAAGCTGGAATATTTTGATATTTTTGTTGGTCTTTATAAATATGTAGATGATTTTTGGAGAAAAAAAAACTTTAAAAAAGAAAATTTTTAGAATCAATATAAAAATTGGAAACCATACCTTTCAGATCCCCCAAACTTTGGCGCCTCCAAAACATTTCCACTGTCAGTGTTTTCTGCGCGCTGAAAATATCCGTTTCTCTCAGCTCTTCGAGATGAAAACACTCACCAATAAATATACATTTTTAGTTGCTTGCGCTTTTAAGAAGTCGGAAATCTTTGTAGATTTGTCGTTGAAAATCACCGCATCCACGTGGTACTTCGATTTGAAGAATTGCTCATCGTTGATTCTTCAAAGATTTGTGATTTTTGAGAAAGAAAGAGTCGAAAAATACTTACTTTCCATCCCAT
The DNA here is from genome assembly GCA_900536415.3 of Caenorhabditis sp. 38 MB-2015. Classification (NCBI taxonomy): domain Eukaryota; kingdom Metazoa; phylum Nematoda; class Chromadorea; order Rhabditida; family Rhabditidae; genus Caenorhabditis; species Caenorhabditis quiockensis. The sequence goes on from LR548904.1 coordinate 55,859, forward strand.
ATCGCATAACTTGGATCAAGTCTTGGCGCGAAAAGTGTCGATTTTCCTGTTGCAACATCGATAACTCCCCAAAATTCGGATTCATGAACACCAAACGTCCAGAAGAAGTAAGATTCCTATAATAAAAAAGGGTTTCAAATTAGGAGTTCAATCTCAAAATTAGATCTCACTTGTCTAAATGGCAAATCTTCGGCATCGGTGTTATAGCGATTCTTCTCAATGCCACCTTGCAATAAAATTACCGAATTTTCTTTCGTCAAACTGGTTCGAGTCGCATCAACGAGTCTTTGGCGATTTTGGATGAAAAGTTCGGCCGGAACTTTATAGGTCAGATCAGATAATTGGAATGCCATTCTGGAATTTCGAGCCTGTATGAACTAGAAATTTGGTTTTCTAGTCCATCACGTGTTACAGAGAAAGAGACTTGAAGATAGAGTTAAAAGGCGCATACCTTTTTTGAAAAAAAAACCACTTAAGAATAAAATAAAAATTAATAATTCTCGTTATCAAACAAAAAGGCACGGTGTGTTCTGATAATTTATCGATTCCCGCTCTGATACAAAAAAAATTTCGAGTTGTTTCATTCAAAATATAGGGAAAGTATCACAGAAATGTATTCAATTATATACAAGTTATTTTCGCAAAAAATTCTTAACTCTTTGTTCGATCTTTGTATCGTTCCATCCATCGTTAGTTTTTGCCATGAATTGCTCGATCTCTTCAACGGTTCTTGGTAAATCGCTCAAGTTCTCATTTCCGGCAGCGCGAATCACAACATCGTCTTCAATTCGAACCTAAATATTTTTCGATTTGCTTGTAATTAAAAAAAAAAAAACAACTCACTCCACCGGATCCACGATATTTGTCAATTTCGGATTTGACAAGGAATTTTGATTTTACCGAGTTGGCCAATGCTTGATCAAGTAGAAAATCGATAAAATAACATCCAGGTTCAATGGTGATCACCATGTTCTCCATCAAAGTTCTCGTTGTTCTCAAACTTTTCAATCCAGGTTCAGTTGATCGCGGTGTCGCGTCACCCAAATAACCACCACAATCATGAACATCGAGACCGATAAAATGTCCCAATCCGTGTGGCATGAAAACTGCACCAAGTCGCGCAGTAACCGCCTCATTGATATCGCCAACAATCAATCCAGCCACTTTCAAATGCTCCAGAATCACCTTTTCTGACAGAATATGCATATCAGTCCAGCGAACACCTGAAAAATGAATTTAATTTTAAAATTGAACAGGTAATTTAAGAGTAGATGTACCTGGTTTAGCTTGTTTGAAAACTTCCCGATTTGCCGCAAGAACTGCATTGTAAACGACCTTCTGCTTATCGGTGAATTTACCATTGCACGGGAAGGAAGTGGTGATGTCCGATGCTAAAAATCCTTCAGTAATGTGTGAAATTTGGAATATGAAAACTGACCATAACAATTATATTCTGGTCCCATATCGAAGAGGCACATATCACCATCTTTGATCTGCTTGTTATTTGGAGCATTCGAATGACCGTAATGAAGTATAGAACTGTTACATCCGCTAAATAATAATAATAATTGATTTTTTATTGCGATATAAAAATATCGAAATACCTCGCAGTAACACACGTATAAGCCAAATGACGACATCCTCCGTGGAAATAAGAAGTGTGTCTGAAAAGACTTTCCATTTGATATTCGAAATTTCCTGGGCGAATATTTTTCATGGCGGCGCGATGGGCTTCAGATGCAATTTTACTGGCATATCTCATCACTCCGATTTCGTGTTCGGTTTTGATTACGCGAAGTTCGGCGATGATTGGGTAGAGAGATAAAGTGTCCACAAGGAAACTAAAATTTTGAACATTTTTTTCTGATTTCAAAAGCAAATTCAGAAAAATACCTTTCAGATCCTTCAAATTTCGGTGCTTCCAAAATACTCTCACTGTCACTGTTTTCAGCGCGCTTAAATTTTTCAATTTTTTTCCGAGTTCGTGGTACTAAATAACTCACTAATAAATATACATTTTTAGTTGCTTGCGCTTTCAAGAAATCGGAAATCGTTGTAGATTTGTCGTTGAAAATCACCGTATCCACGTGGTACTTCGATTTGAAGAATTGCTCATCGTTGATTCTTCAAAGATTTGTGATTTTTGAGAAAGAAAGAGTCAGAAAATACTCACTTTCCGTCCCAAATCGCATAAATTGGATCAAGTCTTGGCGCGAAAAGTGTCGATTTTCCTGTTGCAACATCGATAACTCCCCAGAATGCGGATTCATGAACCCAAACGTCCAGAAGAAGTAAGATTCCTATAATAAAAAAGGGTTTCAAATTAGGAGTTCAATCTCAAAATTAGATCTCACTTGTCTGAATGGCAAATCATCGAAATCGGTATTATAGCGATATGTTTCAATGCCACCTTGCAATAAAATCACCGAATTTTCCGTTGTCAAACTGGTCCGAGCCGCATCAACGAGTCTTTGCCGATTTTCGATGAATAATTCAATCGGAACTTTGTAGGTAAGTTCCGATAACTGAAATGCCATTCTGAAATTTTCTAATTCTCTAAGTGGCCTAGATTACCGACGGCCATATGTTTAATTTATTGTAGCTTAATATTATAATTTATTGTAGCTTAATATATTATTGTAGCTTAATATTATATTCATTGTTCCAATTCATCCATATGCACACAATTCCGATAAACTTATTTTTTACCACAAAAAATCGAAAAAAAATACATAAAAATAAAGGTGGCTGAAGTTCGTCACACAGTTAGGCCAGCTGCAAAGTTAGGCCATAAGGGAAAAACGAGGAATATTTAGCGTCTCCTATTTTTTTTCACCTCATGGATAAAAAACGACACTCCAAAATTACGGTTATTCAATCAACTTATTCGAAAATTATAAATGACCCTGTTTATTTATTGTTATCAGAAAAAAAAACCAGTCTTTGGTTCATTTTCTCTCTCCAAAGTAGTTTTACCGCAATAAACGAAGATAAATAACTCCCAACTCCAATAATCAAAAAAATATGCACACTTGTTCCGATAATTTATCGATTTTCAGATACAAAGAAAAAATTGATGCGAGTTAAAGCAACGAAGTAGTAAACATCGTTTGAAGAATATTAAAGGGACATAGAAATTTCATCTGATATGATACATGAAAAAGAAATGATAGCGATAAAAAAAAAACACGAATCCCGTCGAAAAAAATATGGGGAGAACAGTGTTCCAACTATGAGGAAAGTACTGCTTCAAGTATTGGTCGATGCGAATTTTTGACCTTTTCGGTGCCTTCACCGATTGGCATCCAGATTCTTTGCCGACCAAATTCATTCTCTTCCCATGTCGCTTTTTCCTCCAAAACTTCCATGAGAAAAACCTGTGTTCGATGCTTCCTGACGTCATCCTAAACGTTGAATTTTGATGAATTTTGTATGTGGAAAAAAGGGGGGAAAAGAGACAAACCTGAAATAGTCCAATATTTTTAAGTGTGTGTGCCCGTACTCCAGCCTCTTCCATTAGTTCCCGATGAGCCGCTTCTTCTGCGCATTCGTTTTTTTCAACTCCACCACCTGCAAAAATCACACATGTTACTTGTTGTCAATGAAGATAAACTTAATATTTCGAAGCAGCATGGCTAAATATTCTCTATTTTCAAAATCTTGAAAGTTTAAAACTAGAATTGGAGGTAATTCTATCGAAATATTTCTTACAAGGGAGATGAAACTAGGTATTAACGGACTTCGGAATGATACCTATGTCATTCGATACAGTTTTTCATGCTGATCAACATCCCGCTTCTAACTTTTGCAAAGCTCCGCGCGGAAAGTTGAAAATCAATATTTTCTGTTTTTTACGATAACCTACATGTATTAATAACAATGCTTAAAATGAAAAAACCACAACAAAGTTTATTGGATCTTGTGTGATTTTTTATTCTCTACACATTTGATATGGTTAAGTTTCGAAAAAATGCAAAACAAGCTAAATTTATTGAAAAAACTGAAAATTCTAAAATTTCTCAAAATTTTCAATGTTTTCACGCAAAATTAGAGTCATTGAAAACATATAATTTCGAAGAGATATTTCAAGTTTTCAGATCAAACTTCGAGCTTAATTTTCAGCTTTTCTTGCAGAGTTTTGCAAAAGTTAGAAGTGGGATGTTGATCAGCATGAAAAACTCTATCGAATGGCATATGTCTCATTCCGAAGTCCGTTAATACCTATTTGCATCTTCCTTGTTAGAATTGTAAAATTCTCCTTTTTCCCATTTCAAAAACAAGTTTTCAGGGATTATGGACCTGATTTTAACATCGAAACAGATCATAAATTCATTTTTGTTCTTTCCCTTTCAACTTGAAATAAAAACGTTCCCCATCTGAACCTACAACAACCAGTGTAAAGTCTATTTATAGAACTCGCTGATATCAAAATTAGTCGATCAAACCCAGCATGTAGTTCTATTTATAGTACGTACAAAACAATCTGGTAGGTCACATGAATTCGTGATTATCACTAGAACACGTGTTACCTTACTTTAACATACAATTGATTAGGTGATGAATAATATGAATTTGACAAGCTCAAGAAGGAAAAAAATCATTTGAAATCAAGATAAAAATACATTTCAGATGTTTTGGGGTTTGAATTTTGGTTTCATTCAACTTCTGATCCATGGAATGGCAGTAGCTTTCAAATTTTGTTTAAAAACGAGTTTTTCGAAGGGTGGATAGGGGGGGGGGATGGTATTCGAGAAATTTTAGGTCAAAGTTGAAAATTCCACGATTAGCTACGTGGTCACATACGATTTCATTTTTTGAACGTATACGTGGAATTTTCAACTTTGACCTAAAATTTCTCGAATACCAGGCTTTTCGGTAAAAATTCCTTTGGTGGTTTTACTATTCCGAGGGTGCCTTTTTTTTTAATTGAAAGCTTTTTCCCGTTTTCATATTTGCGTTATTTTTTTGTTTTATATGTATCGATTTCAGCTTGGTATGTTACTTTAACTTTAAAAATTCCGCTTCAGAAAAAAATTCAGTTCTGTGCCATTTTCCGCTTTATCACCGAAAAGACTTCAAAACAAAATTTTTGACTATAATCATCTTGTTAATTTTGGTTGAGCATTTTCATTTTCGTATTTCAGCCTATTTATGATCTCAAAAGTGCGATAAGACATGAATGAAAAATGAAAAAAAAAACTGCTCGATTCGGGGAAAACTTTACCGATTTTCATCATTTATCCGTTTGGAACACAGTTTTTATGCAAAAAGGTATTTCAAACCGAAGCTACGGTCGTTTTCCTTGATTTTTCGGGTATTTTAAACCGGAAATTTTCCGTTTTACGATATTTGGCAGAATCTTATTTTGTATCCGGAGCATATTTCCGTGCCCAAAACTCACCTGGGACTACCCATTTCCCACCATCCTTGCCAGCGCTGACCAATAGAACGTGTGTCTCATCGCCAACACCTGCAAAAAACAAAAGCTATTTTTATATCTCGGGTTCCCCTTCTTCATCATCATATTTTGCATCATAGTGTTATTCTCGGCGCGGCGCCAAACACAAAAATGTTTCTGTCTTTGAAAAATGTGTTCATGTCGGCGACGACGACGACGACGACGTTCTTATCAACACATACATACACAAATGTGTGTAGAGAGGAGGTTTTTTTTCTCTCTTTCTGCCGACCAACACAAAAACAAACGTTTGATTGAACTTTAGTAGAACAAAGGCAAAAAACTAGATTAATTTCAAAAAAAAAAAAAAAATGTTTTAATTTGTCACATGTGCCTAAATTTATCAGTTTTTTTTTCTTTTTTTGAAATAATCTTCAATTCCCCACAAAGTACAGTACTTATCAAGGAAAAAACACTGTAAACAAAGAACGATCAGCAGGTAGAAGAAGGCCAAACCGATCCACTTGAAATTTAGCAAAAAAAAAAAAAAAAAAGAGAGAAGGAGAAAAGTGCGCAAAAAACCGAAAGTGATCTTTATGCGTCACGAATCAACAGAGCACACTGGAAACACACGTGGATTAGAAGAGACTAAAAATATATAAGAATCGAAAGTCAGAAAAGTCACGTTTGGATAGGGAAAGTTCAAAAGATCAGAAGAGCAAAGGATTAAGCAACAAATAAGTTAGGCTTCACCTCGGTGGTCTAGAGCTGATTCGAAACTAGGCTATGTTTCAAAAATCGGAATAATTAACGTGACCTAGAAAAAAACCTCCAAAATAGAGAGAAATTCAATAAAATAAATATATGACCTAGATTTTCAACTTTAAATACGACTTGAAAATTTAAATATGGGATACAATTCGAAAAAGAAAACCCTTTTTTAAAAAACTGATAATAACTTGTAGAATATTGTTTAAAATTGAATCGCTAAGTTTCAATTTTCAGCACTAAATATTTCCAGAACAACATTTTTTGATATGAAGATAACAATGTTCTTTGGGTTCTCTGACTCGTAGGATCCGATTCTGATATCAAAATACGCTGAAAATCTATTTCAGTTCGAGAGAATGTCACATTATCATTAGAGCGCGTGTTAACGATTGAACTTCTTGAAAATTTGTAATGCAAGAAAAAAACCCCAAATGAATGGGTGCACTTTGAAACCTGGGCAATGACCCTAAAAGTCCAATACAATGGCTAAGAATCTTTTTTATAACTGAATTTGTGATATAAAACTCCAAAAATGCACTAAGTACACAGGAAAAAACATCCGTCTAATGATTTTTCGAGAAAAAAATGAGTGGATGTTTTTATGACAAATATATTCGATTCTTTACAGGCTGAAATTTCAAGATTTTTTCTGAAAATCAGACAATGAAATCCAAAAAATTCAGGAAATATCGAAAGAATTGTCAAAAATCGTCTACCAACTCGGAAATAATATCAGTGGCGTTAATATTTAAAACTCTTAACTAGAATATTCAAGTCTTGGCCTACTCTGTTCGTTGCTCGGTTTAAAAAATGGTTAAATCCAAAGAACTTGAGGAATTTTTGAAAAAACGCAGAGAATTTAAAGTTAAAAAACTGGTTTGGGTTAAAATTTTCGATATTTTAAAGTGAAAATTTCAAAAGCAAGAACTTCAGCATAATTCTTCAGGTACTGGTCATTCAATCTAGGAACGTGGAAAAATTTCCAAGTTTGAATTTTCGAAAAATATTCTCTCCTACTAATAAATGTTCCCAGAATTTTAAAAAACCGGTTAGGAAGTTCAAAATAGCATATTTTATTCATAGTGAAACTTTTTTACTATAAGAGTGTGCTCTCTCAGCTAAGCCTGCACCCAACCAATAAATGACATAAAAAACTGGTTAGTAAGTTCTAAAGAGCAACTTTCATTCAGTTTCAGGCTTTTTTCCAGTTAAACTATTATGACCGTTCCCAATCACTCACCTTTAATACACAACGCGGCAGCCCGTTTTCGATACCCCTCATCATCTCGTTCTCTCGGCTTCACCGACGCTCCTTCACGCGACTTCCATCTCGACATCTCTCTCCTCCCTCCACTAATACTCGTATTCTCCACTTCTGATACGGTCGTCGACGTGGTCGCCGTACACGTGGCAGCGGCGGTGCTAGCACCGCCAACTACTGTAGAAGTAGTCGAGGAGGCAATCGTGGATGACGTTGACGATGTCGTTTTTGTAGCTGTTGGAACTATAGATACGTCGGGTGGGGTGGGGATTATTATAGGAGCGAGCAGCACAGCAGATTACTGTAGACAACAACAACAAATCCGATTAATGTACAAAATCTGGAAACGTTTAGAGGTACTTCTATGAAGCAATAGGGAGGGTGAGAGAGAACGAGACGCAGAGAAAAATCGAAAAATTGGTGGTGGGAGGGGGGGGGGAAATGTGTATGTTAGCCGACGGCTGCTGTTGATGAAGGCCGCCTCAAAATGACGAGAGAGAGTGAGAGAGTGTGCTAGGCAGACAGACGAAAACATGTTTTCACTGCGTCTCTCTTCATTTTCCTTGGGGTTTTTCGGCTCTCTGCGGAAATTGAAACTCAAATATCGAAACGATTTTTTTTTGAAAATAAGTATTCTAAACTCGAAAGTTTTTTTGAAAAAGAAAACCAACAAAAATTCATATTAGTGAAAACAAAAAGAAAAACAAATAACAGTGGAAACGGGCTAAATAGAAACAGAACAATGATTCAGTAGTTCATGTACTGATCAGCGAGCCAACATACAAAAATGGTGAAAATGAGCACAAGAATGGGGATGATATAGGTGAATGGTGTTCTTGGGCGGGGGGATTTTGTCAAAATTTCGGAAATCATTGAGAATTTGGTGACCGATGTGATGCGAACGCGAGCCCATTGACCCATTTGGCACGCGGCCAATGGGACAAGAATTTGCTCGTAGCTTTTGTTGTGTCCAACACCGTGGATTTTGTCTGAAATTCGAGGATGGGATAGGGGTTACTGTAGTCGCAGTTTTCTTATTTTATGGTAATTAGATGAAAAATTATCAATAGAGCGCATTAAAGATTTTATATTCATAGTATTTACCGGTTCAATTTCAGAACTAGACCTTTGGATATGGAAGTTAGTTGAAATTTACAATTCTTTAACACGTAAAATCCGATTCTGACATAGAAAAACTCAATTTTAGACTGAAAAAAACCAGTTTAAAGCTATAAATTTAGTGGTCAAACATTCCAAGCAGTGACTTCCATCAAAATTTTTAGATTTTTATCAGGATTTTGCACATTTTTTCAAATATAAACAGTTACATCATATTTATTTTCACTCTTGGGATTTTTAAAACTTTTTCTGATCAAAAAATCCAACCTGAAGTCAAAATGTTTCAAAAACTGATTTCAGATTCAGAAAATCTATCCATAGCATGATGCAAAATGTAAAAATAGTGAAACCCAAAAAAAGTCACATGAAAAACGAGATCAAACGACAACAAATAATCCAATAAAACAATTTTTCGTAGGAAATAAACTGAATACGTGGAACACGTATTTTATTCCAAAAATTTAATATTTTTTGTGTGTTTTTCAACAAACTGAATACCAAAATAGTTCTCGAATTTTAAAGTTAAAAACAGGGTTTATTTTTGAGTTCTCATGTTTACAGCTATTCTGTGACATTTTGGATAACAATGCATTTCTTTTCATATTTGATTATTCTATAGATGTGATGTCTCTCAAAAAAAAAAAAAAAAAAAAATCTTTCGCATTTCTGAATAAGCTGGAGACGTCCAAAAACTATGAAGATAATAAATTCTCAAAAAGAATAAAACTGCCTGGGGGTTCATTTCAATGCAAAAATGTTGACTATGAATTTTTCCTAAACTTTGAGAATCCTGATATCAGAAAATCTGGTTGCGTGATATTTTTCCCAGCAAAGAATTGAAAATTCAAGCATTTTCTTCTGAAATTTTCTGGGTGCAAAGCTGAAAACAAACTTTGGTTCTCATCTTTTCACATTTTTCGAGCCGTGGTGTTACTCAAAAAAGGAAGTATCACTAGAAAGTATGTTTTAACCTAAAAATGACGGTCTTCAAGATATTACGAATATCGGGTGTTAGTCGTTCATAAATCACTGCCATCGGACTACTGTAGTTTCAGTTTTCCCTATTGAAAATTGGCTTCCCGTAATTATGTAAATATGAAATGAAATGTTTGATGGGGTAGTTTCACACGTAGAGTTCAAATTTAAAATTGACTAAAACATTATTTTCAGAGTAAAAACTCAAAGATTATCAATAGAGCGTGTGTTACCGATTTGTGAAAGGCTCATACTGCTGATACTAAACATTTTTCATTAATAGAGATAATCTTGGTGTATTTTGATATCAGAATCACATTTTACGGGTCTCAAAAGCATTTAATTCTCATAGAAGGTTTGTCCCTGAAGATACCATACGCTAAACTTGAAATTATAGTATCAGAATAAAATTCGATAACCTTCTTTTGCTGTTATAAAACTTTAGACTACAGTAACCCACTAAACTACATTTTTCCTTACCTGCCGCAATTTCCGTAACAAGAACATCATGAATCTCTCCAATTCGACTTTCTGGATAACGCGTATATTCACGGAACAATTCCGACATCAATCCAGTTCGTCGACGCGCTTCAACCGTATCAATCTTTTTCAGCCTCGCCGCCGGTGTTCCAGATCTCGGGTAATATTGATTAATGAATAATGAGGGGAATTCATATTTTCTAACAAGATCCATCGACTCTTCAAAGTCCTCAACATTCTCCGTCGGGAATGCCAAAATCATATCGGTGGCAATATAAATGTTGGGAACGCTAAAATAAAAAAAACCATGAAATTTCCTTTAGTATCTATGTATCTACAGTACTTCTCAATCATATAATCAACAATTTGCTCAAAATGTCTTCTCGAATACTCTCGTTTCATATCATTCAACACCGCGTCGGATGCACTTTGCACCGGAATGTGCAAAAACGAATAAACACGTGGATTGTTCAAAATCTCGGCAATTTCCTGAAAGTGAAAAAGGGGAGAAAAATGGGCGGATGTAATTATTTTTCTTTTCTTGCACCTACCTCCAAGTGGTCCAGAATATATGGAGGATTCGTCATTCCTAATCGCATCATACATCCTTCAGGGATAACTTTGACCAGTTCATTCAGCAAATCGGGAAGGGTCTGAAAATGAAGGTTCTCAAAGATTTTAAATGAGATTTTGAAAACTCACATGTCCAATATCTCTTCCCCATGCGCCTAAATCTTCCGAAGTTAGCCATACTTCTTTGACACCTTCGTCAACGAACGATTTGCGAGCCTGAAAAATTGGTTTTTTCTCAAATTTGTTATGAAAACTATTGGATACCTGTTCAACAAGTTCGTTCAATGGGTAGCTGACAAGATCACCTCTGGCCATTTTCGTTTTGCAATATGTGCAATTGTTGAGGCAGCCAGTTGAAATTGACAATACTTCGATGAGCTGATTTTTGCGCATTTTGGGAAGAGCGAGTGGAGCATCCGGTCGGTTTCGAGTCAGAAGACGGACTGAAAAACGAGATGTATGAACAAGGACATGACTTCGATAAACAAAGTAACTACTGGTTTGCAATGAACTAGCTAAAGCTCGTTTCAGGCCAATTTCAACAGTTTTCACTTTGTATATAATGTGTAGATTTCATAATTTTTCGAGCCTGGAAACTATCACTATACTAATTTGACATCTGACATGCTTCAACGAACAAAGTCGTTTCAGCAGCGATCAGCACCGGATCGTTTTTTTTAGCTCGTTATTATGGTTATAGAAATCTGATAAAATTTGTTGCTATGTTCTTTCATGTTTTATTGCCCTCATTTAATTTTTTCCTTCGGCTCGTGGTATAATGATAATTTTGCCTACGTCCAAATGTTCCTACTGTCGATTCTAGCAATTATTAAAATTCATCAAACCACCATGATTGTGGTACAATGTGAACCATATGACTGGAATTGGTGCAATCAGGTTGACTCTGATAATTTGACGTACTGTTTGAATTTATGCAACAAAGATTCGAGATGTATTGTGGCGTATGTAATTTCATCAACAGAAGTTTGTTACCAATGTTAAATTGGTCAAATAAATACTATCAAATATTCACCTGAACAATTCATTAGATTCAAAGTTACTCGATTTCGCAAAGAATCTTTCGATTTAAGGCATCGATAAGTCAATGTACCATCTCAGTTCTGGATGAATATTCAACTTCAGATTACACAGTGAATTATGATTCAAGTACTGAAATGTGAACTTTCTCATATGTTAGTTCTAAATCATGCAAAGCTGGATGGGTATTGTCAAATTGATTCAGGGATTCATATGGAATGATAAATATGTCACGAATTTTACGTTCTACAGCTGGTTTTCTAGCAATTCGGATTGCTCGAAACATATTCAATTTTGTTTTGTTCAGTAGAGCATGAAAAGTAATAGCTATTATGACGGCCGTACAGATACTGTTCAGTATGTTCATGGACATTGAATGAGCTAAATAAAAATAATTTTTTAGATGCTACACTGATAGTGATGAATTCCATGCTTCATATAATAGCGATTTCACGTATGTTTGAGAAACATTCTTTGATGTATATCTTTCTAAAATTAATTTCAGATTTGTTGCGGGTGATAATGAATTCAACGGAGTGTTGTGTGGAAAACTTGCAACATAACATCATTTACCCAGATATAACTATTAAGTGATAAATGATTGTGTTAAATAAAACTGAAGTTTAACTTTTTGGAATTCGAGTTTTAGAATATACCACGATCATCTTATTTTATCGATATATCATGTTTTCGAGTTAAGGTAATGGAAATCAAATAAACCGTCGAGTTGGAAACGGATGTTGAACTTTAAGGTTAAAAAAACCGTCACTTACTTGTAAAAATTTTCTAGAACTTTCGAACATTTGAAAAGCATATTTTTATACCAGTGAATTCAACGAAGTTTTGTGTAGCAAGTTGGGAACCTGATAATAACTTAAACGAAATTTGGAAATAAAATTTAATAATAGGCCTTCAACTCATTAGAAACAAATTGAGTAGCTTAGATTAACAGGACTTTTCGCCAAGTAGTTATGACGTATTTCAGGGTTTCAGAATTTTCAGAGTAGGAATTTTCTCAAAAATTTATCCTCTAAAAGAAATCTGACTGAATATTGGCTCGATGTTTCTAGTTTATTACGTTGACTTTTAATATTTCATTTCCCATCATCAAAACAAATACATATCCATCTAGTTGCTAAGATCTTCCGTTTTTCTATTATGCTCATTCATTGTTTTTCATTTCGACATGTTTTTTCTAACTTTTCTAGAAATTATTAAAATTAATCATACTGCAATGATTGTTGTATCAGGCAAAATCTTATCAATTATGTTAAAATGAAATTGTATTTTATCTTCTTTTGGGTTGAAATTTTGTACTGGTATTGGACAAAGACTACTAGCATCAACGATTTTCGGTTCAAAACCTGATACACATCCAATTTCCGTTTTTTGATGTTTTGACTCCCCGCTGGCGGATTCGAGATCGATTAATTTAGTTGCTAAGTTCTTTCATGTTATATTTTTATGTTCCGATTCTATTTTATTTCATTTAATAGCATAATAATACGTCGAGATGCTCCTACTGACGATTCTCGCAATTATTAAAATGTATCATGCTGCAATGATTGTGGTACCTGGTGAACCATATGACTGGAGTTGGTGTAATCAAGTCAATTCGGACAATTTGACATATTGTGTGATTTTATGCAATAAAGATGCGAGTTGTATTGTGGCATATGTCAATTCATCCACAGAAATATGTTATCAATGTCAAGTTGGACAAATAAATACTATCAAATATTCAACTGAACAATTCATTGGATTCAAAGTTAGAGATTTACTCGGTTTCACAAAGAATCTTCCGATTGCAGGCATCAATAAGTCAATGTACCATCTCAGTTCTGGATGAATATTCAACTTCAGATTACACAGTGAATTATGATTCAAGTACTGAAATGTGGACTTTCTCATATGTTAGTTCTAAATCATGCGAAGATGGCTGGGTATTGTCAAATCGAGAAAGTGTTCAATGGTGTATACTAATATTTATTGATGTGATCAATGGTTACAATGGAAGTGTATCATTTTGTGCGGAACAGAACGCAGTTGTTTCAGCTATTGGAAGCGCTTTTGAAGCAGAATATCTCAAAAGTAAGCATTTTTGATTAATAAACAAAATTTATTGAATAACTTAGAAAAACCATACGATTATTTCCCGGACAACAAACTGAGGGCAATAATCACCGATGGATATATGAAAGAGGAATGTCTCAGCGCTTTCTACTACCTGAACTACACTTCAACTTGTAATTTCCCTGATGTACAAAAATTGATCCAATATATTCTTATTAGATCGTTCAATCTTTCAGGGATTCATATGGATCGACACATATATTACGAATTTCACGTTTTATAACTGGCTTGGAGCAAATCCTGATTGTGGAAATTGGAATCAAAGTTGTCTGGCTCAGTATACCCTCAAGGATGATACAACACATGATGGACTGATAGATACTCAACCGTATGTGTTGACCGAAAAACTGAAAATGAATACTTCTAGTTTTGTTTCAGATGTGGGACTGTGAGTGAAGCAGTATATGCCTCAACCAGCTCTGATTTTGAGTATGTTTATCAGCTAGATTGCAATATCTAAAATTCAAGTCTAGTTCAAAGCTATACATCTGTTTCAGTTACGTGGCCAACAATTTATTCAACGGAGTGATGTGTGGAAGACTTGCAACTTGATTTCTACTCCAGCTGGAATTTCAAAATCTTATCAATTATGTTAAAATGAAATTGTATTTTATCTTTTTTTGGGTTGCAATTTTGTACTGGTATTGGACAAAGACTACTAGCATCAACGATTTTCGGTTCAAAACTTGATACACATCCAATTTCCGTTTTTTTATGTTTTGACTCCCCGCTGGCGGATTCGAGATCGATTAATTTAGTTGCTAAGTTCTTTCATGTTATATTTTTATGTTCCGATTCTATTTTATTTTATTTCATAGCATAATAATACGTCGAGATGCTCCTACTGACGATTCTCGCAATTATTAAAATGTATCATACTGCAATGATTGTTGTATCAGGCGAACCATATGACTGGAATTGGTGCTATCAAATCGACTCCGATAATTGGACAGAATGTGTGACTTTATGCAATGAAGATACGAGTTGTATTGTGGCATATGTTAATTCATCCACAGAAATATGTTATCAATGTCAGATTGGACAGATCAATTCAATTAAATATTCAACTGAACAATGCATTGGGTTCAAAGTTCGAAATTAAACCAGTTTGTGAGGAATATTTATGTTTCAGGCATCAATAAGTCAATGTACCATCTCACTTCTGGATGAATATTCAACATCAGATTACACAGTGAATTATGATTCCAGTACGGGGATATGGTCTTTCTCATATATCAGTTCTAAATCATGCGAAGCTGGATGGGCATTGTCAAACCGAGAAATTGCTCAATGGTGTATCAAAATCATTGTTGGTGTTATCAATGGCTACGATGGGGGTGTCCTCACGTGTCAGACAGAGAATGCCACGCTATCGGCAATTGGAAGTCCATTCGATTATCAATTCCTTGAGAGTCAGTTTTTTTCAACTAAAAAAACTAAACCGACTAAAATTCAGGAAAATCATACGACTACTTCTCGGGGAGCGTATTGAAGGCAACAATCATGGATGGATATATGAAATCTGAATGTATTGATGCGTTTTTGAATGGGCAACTAACTTCGACTTGTAATTTTCCTGACGTATAAAAACCAATACGGATCTGAACATGAGTTCTAATTTTTAGGGATTTACCTGGTACGATAACTATGTCACAAATTACACATCTTATGATTGGGCACAATATAATCCAGATTGCGCAAACGGAAATCAATTTTGTATCGCTCAGTATAGTAAGAAAGGAAACAGTTATGACGGATTGGCAGATACTGTTATGTATGTTTTACAAAACTAGATATTAGACGTTATACATTTGATTCAGATGCGCCACAGATAGTGCAGCAGTGCATAATTCATACAGTAGTGATTTTACGTATGCTCAGTTTGAACTTTACACATAAATCTAGAAACATAAATATTTTCAGATACAGTACGAAAAAGAACGAATTCAACGCCGTCTTTTGTGGAAAACTTGCAACATGATTTCCTTTTTTCAATTTGTTTGCGTGATTCAAATCAAGATTTTAATTTTTTCAATAAAGAAAAAATAAATCCAAGTTTTGGTGTTTAAAAAACATCGTTTTCTTTTTGATGTTAAAGTTCTTTTATATTCGACCAAATGTCGATTACTACAGTTTCTAAGTTCTCCAAAAATGTTATTGTTTCCTTTTTTATCGTTCTAAAGAACATAAATTACCCCGTTCACTATACAAGTTTTTTCTAACTCTGATGTTAATTCTCATATGACCATGATTACCAGGCGAACTTGATGATTGGAATTGGTGTTATCAAATCGATTCAGTAAATTTCACATATTGTGTGAATCAATGCAACGAGGATGAAAGTTGTATTCTGGCATATGTAAATTCATCAACTGATATATGTTATCAATGTCAAGTTGGACAAATATATTCAATTACTAATTTCACCAACCAAACAATTGGATTTGAAGTTAGAAGGAATTGAACAAAAATCTGAAGAAAACGTATAAAGAATTCAGGCATCATTAACAGAATGCACAGAATCCCTTTTAGAAGAATATTCGACTTCACAATACACAATTACTTACTATTCTTCAAATGAACTGTGGATTTTCTCATAAACCAGTTCTGAATCATGCGAAGACGGATGGGCATTGTCGAACCGAGAAACTGTTACTGTTTGGTGTATGAGACTATTCGTTGGTGTCATCAATGGATATAATGGGAGTTTATCGTTCTGCGAGGAACAGGATGCAGTGATATCCGCAATCGGGAGCGCTTTTGAATCACAGTATCTCACAAGTAAGAACTTCTGATATTGGTTCAACTAACAATATTAATTTCCAGGGTTTCACATGGAACGACCAGTATGTAACAAACGTTTCATCTCATGAATGGAGTCTTTTAAATCCAAATTGTTCAGGACGGATTCAACCTTGTTTGGCTCAGTACAGCATGAAAGGAGTTTCTTATTATGATGTCCTGTCAGATACTGTACAGTATGTTTTTCCTTATAGAAATGATTGTCTGAAATTACAAATCCTTTCAGATGTTTCACAGATAATGAAGAGGTTCACGACTCATTCGGTAGTGACTTCACGTAAGTTTACTCTAAAAATATAAAACGAAAGATTTTTTCAGATTCACCGCGAATATTAACGGATTCAACGCAGTTTTGTGTGGACTTTTTTTTTTGGAAATTCGTTCAATGCCAAAGAACAAAAAACATTCTGAAGAATTTCATCGTTTTCAGAAGAACTGCGTTGCTATGCTCTTCGTGTTTTATTGTTTCCGTTTATGTCATTCTATGAAATGGAAATCGGGAAAAAACAAGGCAATAAAAATGTGCTCTTGAAATTCGTTTCTCTTGCTTACCTTTATTGCCCTTCAATGTTTCTTCAACAACCTCAACGATTCGATCAATTTGCTTGACTCCGACTATTGAACAATCTTGTAGCCATGGCTCGTTTGGTGCCGCCTGAAACGTAGTTAATAATGCTGAGATTAGAAAATGATAAAAATAAAGATGATAGTTTTCGTTATTTTCGCTAAACTTTGTGAAACGGATAAATCTCAATGAATTCTTTTGTTACAATTTTTGACATAACATATAAAAATAGGATATCTTCGAGATATGGCGAAAATTTCTCTTCATCCCTGACTATACAGACATACCTTCACCGGAGTCATAGGAATCCAGGGTGTATTTCGGAAAAGTTCAGAATCGCAGAAATCCACAGTGTAAAATATTCGATATTAAAAGGAAAAGGTTAAAAAATGTAACACGTCAGCGCCGAAGGGGGAAAAATTTTTAAAGAGTGTTTTGTGGACCTAAAACCCAGAGTGTATTTTGGAACATAGGCAGGCCACTCAGGGAGCCGATGGAGGTATGTATACAGATTATCTTGTCATTTTCTGGGTAGAGTTTCTAGATCTTTCTCAAAATTAAAACCAAAATTTGAAAATTTAAACCTGGAGCAATTTTATAGCCACAGTATGATTGAAATAGTGCATCCATATTGTGAAATATCATATCAATCTGAACGTCTTGAAAAAGCGATTCTGATCATTTACTGGCTCGAATTTCTTCATTTTGATGATCTCTCACAGAGCTTGAAGCTTGAAGAAAAAGCTCTCTACATGATTCAAGTTTAAAAATTCAACGTTCATCAATTTGAAAAAAATTCCAGTTCCTTCTTTGACATAACATTTTTTATTAATAGTAAATTCAGTTAAATTTTTGAAATATGTATGAAATGTGAATAAAGCCCTTGTCTTGAAAATAAACAGGTTGGAAAGTATTTCAGAAGTTAGATCAATTTTCCGATAAAACCAAGTTTGAGATTCTTTTTTTTAACGAAAATAATAAAACCAACCTGCGAAACACATCCCGCCATAATAATCTTCTTTCCATCATTTTGTCCTTGTGTCAATAGATTATTCGCCTGCTGTTCCGACGGCGTCTTCACCGTACAACTGTTCAACACCCAAACATCGGCTTCTTGCTCATTTTTCACAATATTATACCCGGCTTTTTGCAACAATCCACTCATATATTCCGAATCCGATGTATTGTGTGAACATCCCCATGTTCTCACCCATACTTTTTGTTGGGTTCCCGGTACGAATGATTCGACATTTGGTGTGGGAAGGGCCTCCTTAGTTTTTCTAGTTCTGAACAGATTTTCAGGTTTTCCTTAGTGCCAAGCTGATTTCAATCCTTACCTGATCTTTATTTCAGCAACTCCTTGACTTCTTCTCGCGCCACCGTCGTCGAGGCCAATTACATCTTCGATATCCATATCTCGAAAAATCAGACATTTTTTTTCTAAATTTTTCAAATTTCAGATATTAAGGGAATACAACTCTTCCACATAAACGTGTCGAGATCTAGAGTACAAGTTTATTATATATAGTTTTTTGATTATGCAATATACATTGGATAGAGGTTAATTTGGTCAAATTTGAAAGGCTTATAGCTGAAAAAGTGTTGAGCGTAATTAGGTACATAAAAGGGTAACTGAATATGAATGTGGAAAATGGGAAAAGGACTAGAATTAAAGAGATCATAAAACATTTTCGATGAATTTTGTGTCATAGTTGATTATAAGAGTTTTCAGAAAACTCATTTCTCGCCGGGTGTTTTCGAATATTACACGTGGATCTTCACTTTCGCATCTGGAAAAGTGAAATTTTTCCATGTAAGAGGGTTATTAGAGGGTGAATATTTACCTTAAAATATTAGGAGCGATGACCATTGCCAGATTTGAGGTGTCCATTTTTGTTCGAGCAACAACTTCTTCACGACTCAGATCCTGAAAATATCTAGTTTGTAAGTTTCAATTTTTAGATATATCAATTTAAAAATCCATATAAAAATTTCGAGGTACTTTGAAAAGTAGAATTTTTGGTTGACTTTCATTTAGAAAAAGTAACATTGTGAAAAAGTAAGGCTTTCCAAAATTCATCATCAGTATTTTTTTGAAAAAAAATTTTTTCTTGTACACCAACTTCGGAGCTCAATTTTTGAAATATTTTCGTCATAAAATTTAAAAAAAAAACGAACCTGCAGCAATGCTATGACTTTAACAAGTACCAATCGATTAATATCGGGTAACAAATCAACAATTCTCACAGCTTCTTGCGCATTTTCAGCAGCTGCCAAAGCTCTCGTATAAAAATTTGGACAAATCAAAGGAATCGGAAGTTGTCGGAGCCATAACTTTAGTAGACATGCTGGCACATTAGCATCGTGCATTTTTGGAGCATGCCATGCGTCTAATTGTCCGCGAGCCGTCGCTAATTGTTCTGGATCTCCGGCAACACTGGAAACATTGATATTAGAAGCTGAAAATCGTTTTTTTTTTTCAACTTACCGAAAAACTCCTTCGGTTCTTCTACCTCCAGCCTGATACAACAATTCGATAAGAGTAGTCAGTAACCAAGGCAATTTCAGTGCCGGGAATTTCTCGTGTTGCATTTGCATAAGCTCTTCCAAAGATGCTGAGAATAGAGGCGGCCGGAAGATATGAATTTTCGTTTCTTGAATAGTCGCAATGCTCGGTTTCAGTCTAGCAATCACTTTGCTCAGTCTTTTCAAGCATTGTTGGGAGAAATATGACATTGATACTTCAGGAAGATCGAAAATCGGGTCCAAATGTTTGTTTAAAAATTGGTTCAACTTCTCGCTGACACTTTCAGATGGTAGAACGAATGCGAGAACAATTGTCAAAAGTTCCCATCCTCGTCTGAAAAATCAATACTACTGATTGGAAAATATGAATTTGTATGACACATCAATAATATAACTCTTAAAAGATGTTCCACGAAAATCATTGCTATTGAGGAAAATAAAAGATAGAATTTCGTACGCAAACCAACATCTCGGATTCATTTAAAGCTGAATCCGTTTTTGAAATGAGAACCTTCCGTTCATCAGGGATTTCAAAAAAGCGAAATTTTCGGGTATTTTAGGCTGAAAATATTGAATTTTGGTGAAGCACATGACTCGTGTGACGTGAGCTATAATTTCTCAAAATCTTTGACTAAAATATTTAGCCTGAAAACAATCGAAGATAGAGTAAGATTTCCGCGAGCCCAAATTTACTTTGAAAAAAAAATGCATACCTTAAACTATCCGGCCTCTCATTATCCGATAACTGTTGCATTAACAGGGCAATCGATTCATCAGCGACTTCTTGTTTCTTTGTTGCCAATTCACAAAATGACAATGCAATCTGTTCGGGATTCGTTTTACTTTTCCGATCTCCCATATATCCTTGAATTAATTTAAAAAGTGCACTAGTCTCTTTTCGAAGTCCTTTATTTTCCGGTTGAGTGAGTGATACTTTTGGAGATTCTTTCGACCAGCCTAAACCAAAAAATTAGTTTTTCGATTTTTTTTTTCTATAAGTAAAATGAACTCACCATTCTTATTTTTCGTTTTCGTTGAGGTTACCGAAGAGAAAAGTGATCTTTTAGCACTTGGAGGTGGAGATATACTTCTTGACGATCGTTGTGCTGGGATAGAGTCAGAAGACGGAGCATGTGACAACGTAGAAGATGCGCTAGCTATCGTTGGAAACGTTCCAGTTGTTGGAATGTATTCACGATCATTCTCATCTTCCATAGACATCCATTCAAACGAGCTTTGCATTCCATTCAGTGTATTTTGTGAGTTCTGACTGCTACTTCGAAAAGAAACAATACCAGTTTCTGGTGAAATGTTTTGTGCAAATATATTATTATGTTGTTGTTGTTGCTGTTGAATTCGTCGAACTGATGGGCTTGTTTGGGTTTCACAAGTTCTTCGTATCCTTGGCGAAGTTCGTCCTTCGGTATTTTCTTTCAGAGTTTGTAACTTTGCCAATGGAATAATATCGATATTATCTTTGTCAGTTCCTACAGGTTTTTGCCATTTCGTCACACTCGATGCTGCGTTGTAGTAATAATATCTACCCGTTTTTGAGTCAAACAGTTCCCACCATTGGTTTTCATGTGTTAATTTTCTAGAAAAAATGAATATGAACTATCTTTTTCGGAAAATATCAATGTTAACTTACACATTTGCTCCTTCTGGTGGTTCCCATGCACATTGACCTGTCACAAGATTGGCATACATCGTTTGTCGTGATTGTGGTTCCACAATTTCCACCCATTCAACATTTGCTCCTCGTGAACTGGTGCTTCCATTTTCGTAAAATTCAGAGGACGAGGGAGACGGATCGACTAACTGTGGAGGATTGGCATCCGGTATGTTCATATTCAAAGATTATGAATATGAATTATTAGCATTTATGAATTTAATTAACGCTGGAAAAAATGATTTAAAATGTTTCGCCTACGCAAAAATACAGTTTTACATAAATTGAAAAGTTTAGCAGAGTACAATAACTTTTGAACAAGACTGAAAAGGAATTTTTGAACAGTTTTTTTATTCGAACACACAAAAAACGGTTGAAAAAGAAAACAAAACAAGGCAAAAAATAATCGATCATCAATTTTCAACAGTGCTAAACGTCAGGCACTCGGAGCGTCGTTGTTTTCTTATGGTTAAAGTGCATGTGCCCGTAGTCTCGTTGTTTTGCTTTTATTTTTTTCTCAAAAAATCTTTCAAAATGTCTTGGAATGCGGGTTTACCATGGCACAATAATAACGCGAGTACATGGCGTCCATATGCGAATAATACGGGTGGTGGTGTGATGCGTGGACGGGGCTATTACGATACAAGTTGGGAAAATGACAATTTTTATGGAAATTTTAATAATTCAATGAATCCACCAAGGCTTATGATGAATCAGATGCATTCGTTCTATCAACCATTCTCACAAACACCCTATGCACCCCCTAGTATGGATGAAGTCGCAAGACAACGACTCCTGAACAGTTAGTAAAGGTTTTTTTTTTTCATACTTTTTGAAAAATAAAAATTAAAGACACTCATGTTCCTGGATTAAAAACCGGACAGCAACTCCGCGATGCAATGCAACAACGAAAACGAAAAAGAACTGATAACTTGTCGAAGAAGTTTGACGTTGTTCTATTAAATGTAAAACTAACGGTGTCTTCTGAAAAAATCGAGTTACGTTGGGAACACGGCGAAATGAAAAGTTAGTAAAATTCTCGTTTTTCAGAATTACAAAAGTAAATTTCAGGGTTGGTAAAATATCAAATAAGCCATACAAACATCAAAACCAACATAGGAAAAACAATTGAACGAAGCCCAACTTCACTTTTCTTCGATTTTCCCGTAGAGGCTGGAGAAACTTATAGGTATTTAGAATAATTTCAAGCTATTCAACTCGAGAAATATATTCTAGAATTAATATAAAATGTATATCGTTAGCGAATTCGGAGATATTAGCTCATTGGACCAAAGAAGTTCGCGCCGAGTTCAGTTACAGCGAACTGAAACAATTGTACGACAAATGCTTAGAATTTGTGATGAAGAAACTGAATGACGATGTAGAAATGCATGAGTTCTGGGTGATGTATCGGTGCAAACCAAAAATCTATTGGGACGAAATCCACCATTATTACAATGACATAATGCAAAAATATATCAAGGATGATAATGGTCAACCAGGCAATCTGATCAATGGTAAAATCAACGGTCTATTCTTCTCAGCTCGCCTAAATCCCGATCTAACCCTTCCCCAACAATCCCCTTTTGGAAATGTGAGAATGTGCGTAGATGCGATAGTTCTTTTGGACCCAATTAAGCATAATTACTATTTCGCTGACTTCTATTGTAATAAAAATATGCACTACGTCACAATCGTAATATGCGTCAAAGAATCGGAAACAGATCGATACTGTCGAGATACTCTCATGCGCCTGAATCCGCTCAACAACCCATTCGTCAAACTCGTCCCACCATCCGCTATGTATTCACCATGGCGATTTTATGTAAATTATTCCTTATGGGTCGAACTGTTATATACTGAAGATATCGAGTTGAATGCTGGACGGTTCTCTGCGATCTATGCGCTTGGAGCAGGAACTTCGAGAATTGGAGGACTTCCGAACAATAAATACTGCAAAGTATGCAATTTGTATCCGAAACGTTCGAATATTGTTGGTCAAAATCAAGAGAATACCGAGAATGATGAAAATACGTTGTATGATAAAGAGAATGAAGGAACAATTTATTCTACGTTATCTACTATACGCAGAACTGTAAGTTTTTTTTTTTGAAAAGAAAATCAAAAGAAAGCTATAGATTAAACATGTAAAAATTTTAAAATCTCATGAAATCAATGCAGAACTATCTATCTTTAAAAAAACTTAAAATTTCAAGTCAAAAACTCGAATATCTAGAAGGCGAAGACTGTTTTATGAAAACTTACTCTGGTTCAAAATAGCTTCCCAAAATTTTATACTCCCGAGAATGCATGTTTTTTTTCAAAAATGTAAAATTTTTGATGTTTTACAAACTTCAAGCTTTTCATAGAAACCAGACCAAGTTACCAGAAACCGTGTTCGCCAGTTAATTCTGCAATTTCAGCCTACCTATCGGGAAATACTGCATGAATATACTAGCTACTGTAATATGATGTCATCGATTTACTACGAAAAAATTGATTAGAATATATGCTAATAGTTATTAAAACCTACTTTCTGTATATCACTAAGAAAACGATAAAAAAGGTCTAGCTGCTGCTGAATAACCTAATTTCTCAAAATCAATAAAACACACACCATGAGAGATCCATTAATAGTTCCATACTTCCATTTCTCCTCAAATTTCAAGAAGAATTCATTTTCAGGATCATGAAGCTGACTCGGATGTGGTTGATACAGTTTGTAGTCTAATCGATAGTGTAGAACAAGAATGTTTATCAACTTCTGAATTATGCAATAAACTCGATCCTCAGTTGATGGCCGATATCGAAAAAATGAACAAGGAAGTCGCCGAGAACCAATTGTTGAACGAGAAGAAGAACGGGATATTTGCTAGTATAGCAAAGAACTTGACGGATTTTGTAGAACAATTTTCACGGTTTGTGAAGGGGGTATTATCGAGGGTTACTGTAGTTCTAACCGAAAAAAGTGCACAATAATTCCAAAAACACATTTATTAAAAAAAAAAAAGTTACCGCTTAAGATTTCAGTTTTTTCGTATACTCTTGACACATCTGAGTGTGTCGTCATCATGATCAGATGGTAGAAACTCTGGCTCAGCTCCCCTGTAAAAATATATGACATTCTCTGAAGAACGCCCATCAAAACTTACACTGAGTTCGGCTTCTCGGCCACCTCCTTCGACGCATCGTTCTCGCCTTGTGTGGTGGACGCCGACATTAGCGAAGCCTGCTTATTGCGCTTCGGCCCCACCAACACCGGCGTCGTGGTGGCAACAGTTTTTTGCCCACCCACTGTCTTTTCGGCTCGCTTCGAATTTCTCTTCGAGTTTCGTCGCGAATCGTTTTTGGCCGGATCCTCTTTTCGTTGTTGTTGCTGTGGCGGCTGCTTTTGAGGCGTTGGTTTAGGTGGTTGTTGCTGTTGCTGCTGTTGTTGTATTGGTGGATGGTGTGCGTGTTCTTCTGGCGCAGGCTCAGCTTGTGTAGCGTCGAGAGCTATTGTTGGTGTTCCGATTGGTGGTGGAATATCGGGTGGTTGAGGCGATGACTCCTTCTTCGAAGACGATGTTTTGACTGTTCGCACTGTCGGTGTGCTACAAGTCACTTTACGCATGTTCTTCTTTGGTCGTGTACAGATTAGCAGCAAGTAGGATTGACAAACAATGAGTACAAGTGACAAGAGTGAATGATAAATAGTCATTCGCGATTTTTTGCTTCTAGTTTTTCTATGGACACTCTTTGTTTTCTGGAAGATAGAAGTGGAACCGATCGAGAGTACTGTAGTCCCTCTTTTCCCCCCACTTACAGTTTAACGACATCGACAAGATGGTTGAATAAAATAAACGGAGCCGGGCGTAGGTAGCTTTATAAAGGGAAAAATGGGTCACGTTCGCCGAAAAAAATAGTTCACGTTCAAGATTTAATCTTGATTTGAATTCCCTAAATTTTTTGAGACCTGATTTTGAAAATTTGATGTTGCATATTTAAATTTTGAAACCAAACTTTGGATTTCACAAGTTCTTGATTTTAACACTTGACTTTTCAGTTCTGAGAAACTGCAGTAACTTATTGATAAAATTATCATAATTTTGACAAACAATAATTTTCAATTTTCAGAAGTCGTGACGAAGTAGTTGCAGAGTTTGAAAAGTTGAAGGATTCCTAATCATATTAATATTCACCGGTGCTTGTCGATCTCATGCCAATTTATTTGTTTTGAATAAACTTTATTTGCTCAACATATTTCTTTTATTTTTTAATTTCAATGGTTATTTTTTACCAATTTTTTGTGTTTTTAAGAAATTTCAGAGCTCAACCCATTCATTTTTTTCAGCTAGGTAGAATGGAGGAATTCATCAAATGGGCAAAAGGAAGAGGTTATCAATTCGATGGGTTGGAAATTACTAAACCACCTGGGGTGAGGTTTATTATTTACTCTGAAAATTGAAATGCTGAAAATGTTTAGAACTGTGGAAATGGTATCTATGCGAAGAGGGATTTTCGAACAGAAAGTATTATCATATCAATTCCGGAGTATGATATGATCACAGCTGGATTGGTTATTGATCTGCCGTTTTATAAGAAGTTGACAAAGGATATTGAGGAGAAAATGAAACCGATGGAAATATTGACAATGTTCTTTTGCTTTGAAGATTTTGAACAATCCGCATGGTCGCCTTATTTGAAGGTTTTGCCGGAGACATTTGATACGCCAGCTTTTCAAAAAATTGATTACAATGTTCAAGAATTACCATTGGAGATTAGGAAGTATTGGGTTGATCAGAAATTGGAAATTGAGCACATCACAGAGAAAGTGGGTTTGTTTTTTGTGGAAATATTTGAAATCAAAGAAGTTCTAATAGCCAACACGTGGTTCCTTGGCCAAACACAGGAAAATGACAGATTTGAGTTTAACTTCACAAAATTTTGAGTAAAAATTTTCATATAGAAAGCTGGAAAAGTCTATTTCTTCTCAAAAATAGAATAATAGCTGTTGTTACTCCGGTAGACCAACTCCAGAGTCCAAACTGATATAGATACGGTTTTATTGTTTTTTTTTGGGATAATTGGTGGATGAGTCAGTTATGTAGGAGGCGAATTCAGGAAAAGTGAACTTACTTTTTGAGATTTTCTTGCTCTTCGGAGGCTCAAGAGTGGTTATAGTGTTTGAAGCGAGATCGTCTTCAGTTTCAAAGGTTTTGGAGACACTTTCTTGGGTCTGAAAAAAATTAAATTAAGGGATGTTTGATCGGTTTTTAAATGGGTTGTCCGAGTTCACTGGCAACTTGTTCTATTGCATTTTTTTTGGTTGAAACGCGGGAACACGAACACATTTGTTCGTTGAGCGAGAAAGTTTGCTCTATTGCGAACACGCGGGTGTACTTTTTTTTTTCAAATTTTCTTGTTTCTTCCGAAAAAAAGTTGTGCATACACTTCACGCGCACACGGTGACGACAATTTGCACACTTTTTTTTAAATGAGCATGGACAACCCCTTTAACAGCACTTGATCGATTGCAAAATCAATTTTCCCCACAAAAAATTCAAAATCAGAATAAAAAAATTTTGTTTTTGGATTCTCGACAGCTAAATGAGGTTTTTTTTTTGAATTTTGAAGTAATACTAGTATTATCTAGATGTTGAAACATAATATGCGCTCTATTGAAAATCTTAGTTTTTCTATTACACAATGAAACTTTGTCTCATTTTCAATATCAGAATCGTTTTCTACAGGTCGGATTACCCTAGGGACCATGTTTCCAAAAGTTTTTTGAAGCTGATTCAGAAATTTTTGAACCACCAAAACTGAAACTGCATCTTTTTTTTTGCAACTGGCTGGTATGCTCCTTTAGAGACCTACATTACTGTAGTTTCAGATTGAATATGACTAGGGCTCGTCGAGCCCCAGTTTGGCGTGCCTTCGACACGAATGGAGGACCTTCGGTCTTCCTTTTCTATACTCGCTTCGCTCGGACCCGATTTTTTTTGCGCATTCCGATGGTTTCGCGGAAGATTGCAGTACCTAATTTCATTTAGTGTATTGTATTCAAATAGCACCTGTTGGGCACTTCCTAAGCCTAAGCATTTGTAAGGAATCGGTGTGCGATCGAGCGTTATTCATTTTTCATTCGCATCATAGTGAATCCTCTATTCATACACTCGCTTCGCTCGAACCGCTTCGCGGAAGATAGGTTTCTTTATTTTTAAAGGAGTCAGACAATTATTCAGACAATTATTCAGACACCACCTTTTGGGCACTTCCTAAGCCTAAGCCTTTGTACGGAATTGGTATGTGAACGGGGGATTGTCATTGGCGCTATCGTGAACCTTCTCTCCTTACACTCGCTTCGCTCGAACCGCTTCGCAGAAGATTGCAGTATTTATTTTTAGTTAGAGTATAGTTTCAAAATCACACTTGTTTTCTGTTGGGAACAGGTGAAATTGATTAGTAGGTCCCACAGTGGTTACTTCATACACTCGCTTCGCTCGGAAATTAATTTTAAGGGGCTTTAACCTTCTGGATTTACACTTGCTCCGCTCGAACCGCTTCGCGGAAGATTCCGACATCCACCTTATAAATTAAAGACATTTTTCAGGGAACATTAGAAAAAGTTTGGGGAATTTGGGCGTTTTCTTCTGTAGAAAGTGTGAAGAAAACAAATTTTATTTTGGGTTTCGAACGGAAAATGTCAAAGTTCCAAGATTGACACTCCATTTTAAATATTAGAACCGAAAATAACATAATCGCTTCTGGAAAGGTTTTTCTGAGTTTTCTCGAACAGTTCGAGATTGCATAAATTTAAATCATTTGCACCTTATTTGCCTTGAAATTCCCCGTCGAATGATGTTTGTCAAGGCATATTTTTGAAAAATTTTCAAAAAAAATTTTTCATAAGGGTAGGTACCCTTATGTTTTCCGTTCAGATTTTTTGTGACATAAATGTTTGACAGATTTTTCAGAGCCCTAATAATCTTTCTTATTCATTTCAAAAAGTCTGTTTCAGGAATTAAAAACT
Source organism: Caenorhabditis sp. 38 MB-2015 (assembly GCA_900536415.3). Lineage (NCBI taxonomy): Eukaryota > Metazoa > Nematoda > Chromadorea > Rhabditida > Rhabditidae > Caenorhabditis > Caenorhabditis quiockensis. Next base: position 84,184 of record LR548904.1, read on the forward strand.
CTAAATATTTTAGTTTAGTCGCGGTTTTTCAGCTGCTCCGATTTTTCCCCGAATTATCAGCTGACAAGATCCTATGGGCGTGGCATGTTGTGAATACTCGATGTATTTTCGTTGAAAACGAGGAACATGATCGTGTCGACAATTCGGATGGAGACACAATCGCCGTTATTCCATTTGTTGATATGTTGAATCACGATGCGACCAATTTTCAAGGAATCGCAATGCACGAAAAAGTCAATGGTCGATATGTGGTGAGAGCGAAACGGAATGTCTTGACTGGAGATCAGATTTTTGTTTGTTACGGACCGCATTCGAATACGAGATTGTTGATTGAGTATGGATTTACTGTTCCAGACAATATGAACACCAAAGTTTTGGTGCCAAAAGGTAGATTTTCTGGGTAAAGAAATCCCATTTGAAAATCGTTTTTTTTTTTCAGAGATGCTGGTGACATTGGCGAAATTGGCTGGAATTGAAGTTACACGAGAACATGAAATGGTTCTAGATGAAGTCGGACTACCTAGGTTAATTCAATTTATACTTATACACATGTTAAACTCGAATTTCAGCCATCTCTACGCTACGGATGAGGGACCTAGTTGGTCACTCAAAAATAATATTCGAATTATGCTCCTTGAACATTGGCAGATGTGAGTCGATTTCAAGAAAATATTTAAATTTTGATATTTTTTCAGGGCTAATGGAAGGTGGAAGAAGATTATCTATTCTCATGATCCGATTGAAGATGAGGTTGAAGATTTGATTGAAGAAAAGTTGAAAATTATTTTGAATGAATTGAAAAATGGGGTTGTTGAGAAGGCTAAAAAGGTACCCAGAAGAAGATTTAACAAATCAATTAAACAAATATTTTCAGATGCCGAAATCGGTCAGTTGGATGTGGGATGATCAAATACGAGTGTGCGAAACGGCCATCAAATCATTGGCATAATTATGTATTTGTTTGTTTTGCTCAAAAATAGATAAAAAACATGGAAAAGTACAGTAGATAAATAATATTAAAAGGGCCCGAATTGTCTGTGAATGATCTTTGAAAGCGCTCTTTTTCTTCTACTACTCCTCAGATGGTTATTGGTGTATGCTTGGATTTTCGCATATAATCGTCCAATTCCTTGTCCAAATCGGCGACTGACTTTTTGGTTGGGGCGACGAATTTCGGTTTTCGTGGTGGGAATGGTTTCTTGACACCGGTGACCACTCCGTTTTGTTGTTGCTTGAATTGTGGCTTTGGTCTGGAAAAAATAAGGTATACTTTTTCATTTTTTAAAAGAAAGAGCACCCTCGGAATAGTAAAACCACCAAGGGAATTTTTACCGAAAAGCCTAGTATTCAAGAAATTTGGATTTCAAAATTTTTTTGAACGCTATACGTGGGTAAATTGAAATCGCATATGAAAATTTCTCGAATACTAGGCTTTCCGGTGAAAATTCCTTTGCGGGTTATACTATATCGATGGTGCTCTTTCTTTTGAACACAATTAAATTTTTGGTGCACCTCCCCCCTTGAAGTTATTTTTTGGTGCAGCTCTCTATTTTTGTTCTGGTGCAGCCTCCACCAATTTCGTTGTGTTCAAAATAAAGAGCACCATCGATTTAGTATAACCCCCAAACGAATTTTCACCGGAAAGCCTAGTATTCGAGAAATTTTCACATACGATTTCAATTTTCCCACGTATAGCTATACGTTCAAAAAAATTTTGAAATCCAAATTTCTCGAATACTAGGCTTTTCGGTAAAAATTCCCTTGGAGGTTTTACTATTCCGAGGGTGCTCTTTCTTTTAAGATCCACTTATTTTTTCCCCCTAACCCCCCCCCCCCTTTAAGAAGGTTTATAGATTTTCAGAAGGCTTTATAATACTTTAGAAGGTTTCAGAGACTTTCAGATGCTCTAAAAGAATTTGAGGATATTTAGAAATCTTAATGAAGTCTCTGAGATTTTCAGAAGTCTTCAGAAAGCTTCAGAGGGTTTTAAAAGGATTCCCTAATTTTTTTAAAAGACAGAGAATATTAGATTTCAAATTTCTGATATTTCTCAGTTCTTAATTTTAATTGCGTTCTCTTTCTAACATACCTGAATGTATTTTGCTTGAAATTGTTGACTTTTTGATTAGCAACAATCTTTTTGCCAGCCAAAAACTTCGGATTTTTTCTGATTGGCGCTCCACCAGTTACCGGCACATATACAACTTTTGGCGCTTTGTGAAATGAGATACGTTGATCTGAAAAATTTAATTCTCACAAACTTCTGTTCGCTGACGAAAACTTACCAATAGGAACGGTTCTTGTTTTTCTGATTGGATTTCTCTTGACCCGTGGCACAACGTATTCTACGTTTTGATAAACTGGTCTTTGTTTTTGCAACTGTTGTGGCTGTTGTTGTGGGCGACCTTTTGGCAATCTTGCGAATCTTCAAAGCAATTTTATTTGTTAATGTTGAGCTCGTTTCAAAAAATTACCTGTCGTTGAGTGACATTTTCGAATTTCCCGCAATCACAATTTTCGATGGAACATTTCTGCCTGTCATAATTACGCTGAAATGACAATTTCGATTGAGAGACGGTGAGAGTGAGAAGAAAAAAAAAAGAAAATTCGAAATCAAAAAGAAGTCCGAGAGAAGTACAAAAGAAAAATAATCTCTTGCGCCCCTTTAAAATGAGTACGGTTTAATGAATTAAAAGCTTATTCCAAATAAGACCCTGAATGAAAAATAAACAATGTTTCTTTGAATAGTTTTAGGCGGTTTATTTTTTTTCTAATTTTTTATTTGAAACGTTTCGAAAACAAAGTTAAACAAAAATGTTGTCGGTGTTCGCTCGTGCTCGCGAAATAGTGTAATGGGGAAAAGGCGTTGGGAGAATGTGCGCTCCGTTGCCAATTCGTCATTCATTTCTTTTTTCGTTACGTTCATTCGTAAACATTTTGCATTGAAACTCAATCATAACAATATAAAATATTTCAGCCTGCCATGAGAACGCTGATAATCTGCCTCTTGGCAGTTTTTTCGGCACAATGCCAAGACCTCAGTGCAGCAATCAATTTATGTGCCAATCCACCAGCGACTCCACCAAAAGCATTGAGTGATAAAATGGCTCTACCGGAAGAATATAAAGTGTCCGGAAGTATTTCGGATTTACTAAAAGCCACAACTTCAATGTTGGTAGAGTCGTCCAACAAAGATTATCGCGTTTTGGAAAAACAATCAAGAAATTCTAAAAAAGAACGGTGGATTCAAGAGTTTCAAGGAAACAAGAGAAACTTATTCCTCAATGGCACAGGTAAGCTTCTATTCTAAAAATAAATATTTCTAAAAACCCTTCTTAAGATGGAAAATGCTTCGAAGATATTCCGAAACCCCAACTTATCACCAATCCAAATTTCCTTGCAATCATTGGAAACGATTCCTCTACATACAACTCTATCATCCGAGGACTTTTGAGCTCCGACAAGTCTCATTCCGGATTCCTTCTCGACAAAAATAATCAAGAAATAGTTGGTGGAATTGATGCAAACAAATGGATCGCTTGCCTGAATGTAACGGGTGTGAAGAACTCATCGGTTTTGGTCGAAGTCAGATACGCTGGAGAGGATTCAATCAGTCCAGCCGTACCCGAGTTCTCGAATCCGTTGATTTTGTCTATCAGACTTGTTGAGTTGGCTGATTTCAGTAGTGAGTTGATTAAAATTATTAACAACGTGTCATCGAATGTTGCGAAATTCGTCAGTAAAAATCTGAATTGAGCTGCTAACCTTGGTTTAAAAATCGATATTTGTTTTTTCACATCAAATACCAAATTTATTATTAAAGAACTGACAAGGTTTTTGAAATAAAATTCGTTTTCTATCTCTAAAAACGTTCCTTAAAAGATAATAACCATGTTATTCTTTCAGGCCCGGCAGCTATTGATCATATCTCCATTGAATTGGATCGATACGAACGAACTGCTGGAAACGAGGCTGTTGTACGTTTTACCCTTCGAAAACTTGTTTCCCTCAACATCTTGTTATTTTAGATCGAACATGGAGTTTATTGTCCAAACGGAAATGTAACTCTCCCCCTCAAGAGAGTTTCCGAATTTTCGGGAATCGTGAAATACTTTAATCATGAAACTAACCAAACCCAGAACTTCAATGTTCTGTACTCGAAGTCTCGTCAAATTCTAACAATTTCCGGTGGAAAATCATTTGAAGATGGTGTCAGTCTCATCAAAGCGCCCCCGGGTTATTTTATAAATCGAACGAATTATGTTGTGCACGATTTTCAGTATGGTAGGAGAATTAGTTGAGAGTTTTGAAAATCATTTTTTTTCTCCAGGATATGAGTTTACAATGTCGGATGATTCATGCACTTCATTCTCTACTTTATCTAATGAAACATACGATGTATCGAATGCCGCCAATTCTACAACATATATGAGAGATTTCGAACAGCTCCTGCTTGAAAAACTTAATTTGTATGGTGAATATCAATCGGAAGTTAATTTGTTGGGACGGAAAATTCGCAACTTCCGCTCCTTCGATCCACACGGCGAAACTGTTCATGAAATTAGAATCGACGCTGAAACTCAGGAAGTCACTGAAATCGCAGTTTTCCATTCAGTAACTCTAGATTTGATAACAACTGTGAAGATTGAACGAACCGCGGAAATCCCATTAGACGTGGCCAGAATCTCCGACTGCTATGAGAGTGGGCGTTTTGCGAATAACACATGGGTTATTGATTTGAAAAATAGTGAGTTTCAAAAAGTATAATTTTAGTATTGAAACCATACCTCGCACAAAGCTGTGGAGATGAAAAATTTTATAAAGTGTCCGCCTGAATTTGCTCAGCGAAAAAAATTTGCCCGTCTAGCTCTTCGCTAAAAAAGGAGCTGTTTTGCTCTTTACAGCTTCTGGAAAAGTTTTGCCCGCCTAGAATCGCTTTTCGATGTCCAAAAAAAATTGACCGTCTGGAACTCCAGAGGTTGTGCGAGGTATGATTGAAACACATCGTTTTGTAGAGAATGTGACCGATTTGAAGAGTGTTGGATTGACTGCGTTGAACTTGGCTCTGACGGAGTCGATCTCAAAAAATGTTGCACCAGTAATCCCGTATCGAGTTCTTCTTTTCTGGGTGAGTTGTTTTTGAAATGAGTTAGAAGAACTACAAAAAATGACAAGAATTGTGACTCTAGTAGCACTACAACATGTCTTCGATTAATTTTTGTTTTAAAATTTGAATTACTATTTTTCAGACACAATCTACTGATGGAGGTCTTCAAACGATGCTTCGTCTTGCCGAAAAGACAGAGATTGTTCCATCCAACACCGGGCTCTACAATTACACAGCCGAGCTTCCAACTGAAGATCTCTTCAAATTGATCAACCAAACAATTTCTAACGAAAAACTTCCGCTCGAAGTTGTTAGAAACGATGGTGTCAAAGAGGAGTGGTTGTTCAATGCGAAATCGATCACCCTTTATCCAAAACCATCGAACGGATCGGATTTCTTAGGTTATACTGGTGGTGCCATGTTTGTTCTTGCCATTTTCTGCTTGCTGATCGGTGTTTCTATTGGTGAGTGAATGATTTCTTAGTTTATTGAATAACAAATGAGATTTTTCAGGAGCTGTTGGTGTATTTGTTGCTACTCGCCGCCAAAGAATTTCAACTTTAGCCTACCAAGTCTTCGAATAATTTGCCATTTTTCTATCCTTGTGCATAATTTATTATATAATTTATTATATAATGTATTTAATTTTTTTGTGGCATTCCGTTCAGTGATAGTTTACATTTCATTATTGCCGGTTACCTATCCAAAATTTCTTGCTACGTGTCCATAAACTTTATGTATTTTCTCGGGTTTTTCAATGTTCTTTTTGAAGGTTTTATACCTCATTCAAATATCGAACTCACCAAAATTGTTAGATATCCAAGAGAGAGTTTTATAGATGTCACAGGCTTTGCGAAGTGCAAAAGAACGCGCCTTGCAAATCGTTGAACAAGCATCCAAAATTCGAATTCAGGATGCAAGAGATAATTTGGGTGCAAGAACTAGTGGAAGGCAAGTCAGAAAGGCGAATAATCAGGTAAATAGTTACCTTTCGGGATTACATTTGAAAAATCGGAAATGTTCTCCAGATGGGTCACACACAAGGTGCTCTGGAACGAGCAGCAAAGCCACCACTTGGATGGATTTGGGGAGACTTTTTTCGACCCTGGCAACGAATGTTTCCAGGAGAGAAGCATTTCAATGCAGATATCAAGTGAGTAATTCTAATTGATCTGAAAAAGTTGAAGAAAATTGAATATTGTGTTCTTGTTGAGAAACGTGTCGTTTCTCTTTCTAATTTTGGTATTTAATTGATCAGAACAATAAGAAAAGGGGCTAAGCGCCCCTATTATTGGGGCGCGTAGCCCCTTTTTCTTATTTCTCATTTTGCAATTTTGGAAATTGATCAGAACAATAATGAGAAAAAAGGGGCGCGTGGAAAAAAACCCCAGAATTACAACCATTTTAATTCTCTCAAGATGTCTAAAATAATATTTTAGAGCAAAATTGTGCCTCTTGATGTGTTATTTGAAATTATATGACCTTGAAATTCTGCTTCGTGAATTGAATACTTTTTGCTCTACCAAGTTTGGTTGTGGTTGCCCTGCCCGAAGTTCGATGAGTAGCACTCACTGTTTTCAATTTAAAATATATGTTCAATTTCTGTTGATTGAAATGTTCAGTTGTTCTGAAAAAAAGTTTCATCGTTCAAAACACACGAAAAATACCGTAAAAATAGCAGCGGAGTTTTCTTGAAAGCAAAATATGAATTGTTCGCTCAATTGATAACGCTATATTTTCTTGAACTCGTAGGAATTCATATGTATTCTGATATTCTTCAATTTCAAAAAGTCTCGCTCATGAAATATCATATTTTTAATATTTTCAGTGTTCGACGTGAATATATTCCACTTTCGTTGATTGAATTGGCTCGATTGATTGATTTGGGATGGATCGACACGAAGAAACCAATTGATATTTCGACTCTCTGTCGAACGCAAAAGTTTCAAATCAATCCACGCATCAGACAGTATGGCTTTGATTTAACAGATGAGGTTAGTTTTTTTTTCTATCTTGACAATTTTATTGTTTTTTCTCAGGGCGCTGATTCTTTCCCATACTCTATCGATATTGAAGTTCAATACGCTACACAATCAGCGATCGCCGCTGTTGAAAAGTCAGGTGGTCGAATAAGGACTTCTTATTATGATGTACAAGCACTTGAAGCGGCGATTGATCCGAAAAAGTGGTTTGAAAAGGGAAATGTGGTCCCGCAACGAAAAGCGCCACCAAATAATTTGATTGGGTAGGGTTTCCAATTTAAAAAAAAAAAAAAACATTTAAAACCCTTATTATTTAAGTTATTATATGGATCCGAAAAACCGTGGATATTTGGCAGATGAAACTGAGATTGAAAATGAGCGCGTGAACATGGCAGCAGTCCGAGGATATCGATTACCTGATCATGAACTCGTTACTGAGCCATTGAAAACGGTTGATCAGGTGAGATAATGGAGTAAATGAGTATTTCAAGAGCAACAGATTGTTTTCAGATTTTCCATGGAATTCCAGCCGGTTCTTTGATTTCATTAGCGGATAGGAAAGTTTTCAGCCCGACAAGCGAGATTCATCGGGAATATTATAGTAAACAAGTTGCTGATAAACAATATTCTTGAAAAATGAGCCATACTTTATTCTAGGAGATAGATTCTTTGTTTTTATTGTTGATTGTTTTCATAAAATTATTTTTCAGATTCTGTTGAAAGAAGTTGAAAGAAGAAAACAGTTTAATGACCAGAATACTGTATTTTGAATACTGTATATATAATACTGTACACAAAAAACTATACAGCTGTCTTTTCACTTTGAACAAAAAACGTTCGAAAGATCAGGCCAGATTAGTGCTAATTGTTGTGGGAGAAACTTTTATCTGTTTTTGTGATCTGTTTTTGTTTTGCTGTCAAGGAATATGCTTTTTTTTTATTGCAAATCAGTTTTTACGAATCGATTTCGATATCCAATAACGAGAAAAATCATATAATTCGTGTCAGTTTTTCTCATCTATATCTCATTAGAACTTCGTATGACCTTTTTTGTGTCCCATTATAAGATTTTACGATGTAAAAAAAAAAGACTGGCTTCTTTTTTTCAGTAGAACATTATAGGTCAAACGAGAAAATGTGCTGATAACAAATCGATAAACAATATAATATATTTCGCGTTCATATGTAAATATTGCAACGGTTTTTATTCATTTTGAAAAATGAAAAAGGCGAAAAGGTTGTTGATTGGTTTTATTTTTGCCTATGTTTTGTATGCCATTTTCGGGTTTTTGGCTGTTTTAAAGGTTGGTTTTTTTTTAGATTAAAAAAGAAAAAAAAAGAATTTCAGAAGAATTATGATCTCGGTTGGCCATTGGATATGTCAGAATTGATTTGGGAACCTGATCCGGATGCGATTTTGGATGAATGGGTTGAATTTAAGAGGCAGTTCAAGGAGATTGATTATACCCAAATCGATAGGCGGAACTATGAAATTGTGAGTTTTGTCTTCTGTAGAAGGGTTATTCAGTAAAAATGTTAGATAGATAATATTTTTAAACCGATTGCCTGTTAAAAAAGCTCATCACTGCGAGACCTCAGCGTTGAGAAAAGCGGAGAAAACCTACCCAGAAACCCCAAAAATTTTGGTGGAGAAATGAATTTCTCCACCTAAAAATGTGACGAGACCTATCTGAATAAATCGATGCGCCTTGAACCGCACATAGAAAAATAAGTGTGATTAAAGGCGCATCGATTTATTCAGATGGGTCTCGTCACATTTTTAGGTGGAGAAATTCATTTCTCCAAAATTTTTGGGGTTTCTGGGTAGGTTTTCTCAACGCCTTTCTCTCAACGCTGAGAAAAGCGGAGAAATTTTTCTGAATAGCCCCATATGGTCTTGTTACGATGACTCGTACGAGTCATATGTTCGAACTTAACTGGATTTTCTTAACTTTGAAGTTTTTTGATAGGACACTGATCTTAATCCAGTTTTTCGATTTTGAATATCTAGCGGGGTAATTCACATGAAAAAAATGTTTAAAAAACATTAAATAAACCAAAAAAAATTGATTCACTTGATGTCGACGCGAAATTCAGCTCAAAAAAAATCGAAGTGAGAAATTTGGTGAATTCTGGCGGTGAAATCTAATACAGAATAATCAAGTAAAATCCTCAAACATTTACCTATAATTATAATTATAATTGTACGTGTAAAAAAAAAAAATTACCTGCATGATCCCATGGGAGCCCAGGTGGGCTTTCTTTTTTCTTTCATTTCTTAAAAAAACACTAATTTTTTCATGAAATGAACAGAAAAACGACCAATACGTCAGAAAAAGAAATACAAACGTGAACTTTTTCGAAAATTTACAAAAAAAATTTCCCAACTGGGAAAGCCCAGCCCACCCCAGTTTATCTGGTCATTTCTTGAAGTGGGTTGGGATGGAATGGGCATTTCTATCTGGGCTATCTGGAGCCCACATTTTTCCCATTTCGACAGCTCTGCCTGCATCTAAATCTTCAATAAAAATTTCAACTTCAAAACTCGCCGAACAAGAATCTGTAATCAATTTTTGACAAAAATCTCTGAAGCTCAGAATAAAACCCCAAATTTCGTTCAAAAATCGGCAATTTTCTCTTCCAATTATTAATTCTTCATTGAATGACATACCAAAACGTTCTTCAGTATGAAAAGAAACCCTTGAGCACTCATTTTTGAAAAAAAAAAATCACTTGTATTTTTTTGTATTATCACAGAAAAAATATATTCGAAAAAATTGACCCACAAAATTTTGGAAACATATTTTTTGCAATGCGTTTATTTTTTTGATCCACTGATAAAAATTTGAAAACTAATGGGTGTTAGCAAGTTTCCATAAAATTCCATTTGTATTTTTGCAAATTCAAATTTTTCATGAAAAATTTTGAGCGAAAAAAAATTTAGAACAGTAAGTTTTGTTAGATTGATAACCTTTCATGATAACTTTGCTAGTTCTGAATAGAATACCTGGCTATTTTTACATCGTGTAAGGTCTACATAAAGTCGATTTTTAAAGTCCAAAATTGCACACGAATTCTTGATCAGCGCCTCGAGATCTATAAAAAAAGAAGTCTCGCCGTAAATTCTATAATTTTCTCAAAAAATCCCCTTTCTTCTTTCAGAGACAAAAATCATAGAAATAAAGGGTCTTGAAGCGATAAAATGCTCTTATTCTCCTGAATAACCCTATTCAAATTTCAACACATTTAAACATATAAACATTCATTGCAGTTATCAAATAAACGAAAAACATTCATGAGGCATTCAATTCAACATTATAATCATCAATATTATCACAGTAGGGAGGGTATTAAAAGAAGAAGAATCCGTCGCCAAACCCGTATCCAAGTTTAAAGGAACATCTACAAGTCGCTGCCTAATTAATAATAATTCGAAATCGGACATGAGCACTGGCATTGTTGTTTGATTAGGAGGTAGACATTGTTGGTGTACAGGTCCTGTAATTTTTTCCCGGTTTTATACGTGTATTTATTATTTGTGATTGATTGATCTCTTGTTTTGACATATGAAACTTTCGCTTTTTTTGATGATTCATAGAAAAATTCCGAACGTTTTCATTGTCAGGATATTGTATTGGGAAAAATAATGCTTATTGTTCAGAGTTCAATGTAATGTTCAGTATCAAATTTTTGAAAAGCAACATTTTTGTTATGGGAATGATTAGAATATTTGTTGATTTTCATGTGAAGTACACCGAATACTGTGCTTGAACTTCTTAATTGGAGAATTTAGAGCACGTCGAGAAACTATTTTTAGAACTAGACTTTGAAAATTCATCTAATTTTTATAAAAAGTAAGGCAACTTCATTCATAAGTTATATGTGCTCAACTGATCATTTTAACTTTATGTGCACAAAAACAAAATTTGCTATTTTTAAATATTGAAATTGGTTTTTATCAAGGTAAAGTTCAAGATAAAGTTGTAGCACGAGAATCCGAGAAAAAGATTTGGCTTTCCACATTTTTTTTAAAATTACACTTCAAATAAGAAAAAAAAACACGTTTTTTTCACGAAATGAGGAAAAATTGCTGCTCACATTTTTATTCTCAAAAATTAAATTTTTGAAAAAAAAAACAATTCGTTCTTTTACATTTAAAAAAACCTGCTTCGGACGATTTGAGCGAGCTTTCGACCGGCCCAAATTCACGATGTACCTTTAAAAATTTCAGGCTACTTTAAAGATACCGAGACATCTGGAAATAATTTATTCATCTTCTCAAGAGTTCAATTTTTTTTTTTTTTTGATTTTTTGGAGAATATTTCTTTTACAATGTCGTATTTTCATCGTGTTTGCACACAAAACACACAACTTGATGACAATGTTCAAAATTTTTTGATTTTGTATTTTTTTAGTGGGGAAATTTTTTTCCAAAGTTGATTTTTTAAATGGCTAGGTGTTTTTAAATTACTTCATAAAAATTGATATAGGCAAGATCTGGTTATGAAATTTTTGATACGGAAATTTAAAGCTAAAGGAGAGAGATTTGCAAGCAATTTTGTTTGTCACTCACATTTTTAACAATATGCAAACTTCCGCCATCAACATAATACATAACCCTTTGATCAATATTCGCCTCGCCAAGAAACTCATATCCTTGATCTCTCAAAACAGCCGGCGCCATTCTAGCGCTACACAGGTTCGACTCCTTTTCCGATACAACTGTGGCCAAATCAGCGTCGAGTGCTTTAATCCAAGCAAATCTGAAAAAAAAACTATGTTAGCTGAAATTTTTAAAAGAAAAGCTCACCTGAAGTTGTTAGATGTCTCACTTCCAACATATTGCAATAATCTGACACTTGTCGATTGCATATCAGGATTTGATAAGTTATAAATTCGATTATCTTTCACAAATGTTCCATCCAATTTTCCGGCCGAATTTAGTTGAATAGTTCCCCAGTGTGGGGGACTCCCCCGTGGTTTCCAAAGGGCAATGTATTGTGATTGTGGAATACCGGAGCCTCGTTGGAGTTGTCGATTTAGGGGGATGACGGCGTTTTTGGGGATGATTGGTTTCGAGTAGGAGAATATCGAGAAGAATTCACGATCGACTATTCCATTGTACTGAAAAAGGTATTGGATTTTATGCGTTGCGTGTATGCGTTGCGGTTTTGTTAAAGCAACACGCTAACAAGGAAAAGTCTTTGAATTGCAAAAAAGTGGGGTTATTTTGAAACTAGAAAAACCATCAATGAAATTTTCCAAACACGAATTCGTTTTCGAGAAATAGAATTTTTCGATTTAAAAAGTTGTACTAGTTTCAAAATATCATAACTCAGCTCAAAATGAACGAAAAAAGTCGGTAAAGAAAGCATTTTGTAGATAAAATACCGGTGTTTGTCAGTAAATATGTAAATTAGATGAAACAAATTCAAAATTCGCGAAAAATTGAGAAAACTGAAAACTTTGAAGAAATGTATGTATGAAGAATTGAAGGAAACATTTCTCTGATACAGGTAGGTTTTGTTTTCTTCAAAATTTCCAATTTTTTCCATGTTTTTAGCTAGTGTTGAATTAGTTTCAAGTAATTCACATATTTTACTGACAAAAACCGGTATTTTATCTACAAAATGCTTTTTTAACCTACATTTTTTCGTTCTTTTTGAGCTTAGTTATGATTTTCTGAAGTTAGTACAACTTTTTTTATCGACAAACTCTAAAAATCCAGATTTATCGAAAACGATTTCGTGTTTGGAAAATTCCATTCACGGTTTTTCTAGCCACACCATTTACTTTGGTTTACAAAATTTTATTGGTATAGTTTTTCAGCCTAGGATGTTATTTTAATATATAATAACTCACAAATACGTTAGTTGCTCTCTTTGATATTGTTCTCGTTGAAGTTGTCCTTAGTAGATCGGGATCGTCTGTTGTTAGTGTCGGAATGTCGTTTGACCATGATTCACCACTGCCAACTTCATCTTCTTGGAAGATTGTTGAAGCGTTTCTGGAAAAATTATCAGAATTGAAGCCAGGTTTTTTCAGTTCAATAACTTCAGACCTTCTTCATGAACCTGTCAGTTTAAAATTAAGGGTTTTTTCATGTAAAATTTTCAAAAAAAGTAAGTATTGTTATTCATACCATTTCATGAATAGTTTTGAACCTATAAAACCAATTAAAATCTTTGTTTGTTATGTTTAAAAACTGGTTTGTTTTCAAAAATTTTGTGATTTATTGAGAAAAAAAAAACACTTTTTTCGAATTCGCATTTTCAGTGTTTGCACACAAAACACACAACTTGACGGAAATGTTCACAAAATGTAATGGTTGTTCGCAATGGAGCAAACAAACTTGTTTGTTTTCTGATTTTGAATTTTTAGTGGTAAAATTTATTTCTCCAAATGTCTAGGTGCCTTTAAAGGTGATATCTGCTAAATTATTAAAAAATTATTGTCTAAAATTGTCTAAAAATATATTTTAAAAAAGTAAGTCTCGTCTACTTTGCTAAATTTCAGGTTGCTGTGAAAATATATAAAATTAGAAAATCAGTGGCAGTCAATAAATTCGGATTTTGAATTTTAACTAGGGTTGTAAAATCGGGCGAACGGGCGGCCCTTTCGCCCGTTCGCCCGTTCGCACGATTCGTGTCACGTTTTTTGTTGCAATAACGTTATAAACAGTAATGAACAGGCAAACGGGCGAAAGGGCGCGAGCGAAAGGGCGTTCTAAAAGTCGGGCGAACGGGTGATTTTTTTACAAGCTTAATTTTAACTAATAACTGAAATTATGATCGGTAACATGTGCTCTATTGATAATTTTTGCTTCGTGTGGAATTTTCTAAATTAAAAAAAGAAAAGTGGATTTTTTTTGAAATTAAAATTACTTTTTCAAGAAAATGATAAAATCGGAACCAATATGAAAAATATGTTTTAGATTCTATTCCAACAAATAGGTCCATGCTAAAATAATTAATTTTTTGTTTAATCACCATTTTTTAAATTAAATATCTGGTTTCTACCTCAGAAAAGTTATAGAGAAATATTATTTTTCTCGCAAAAATTTGAAAAAAAAAAACTATCATAGCACTCACATATCCGTCGCCACTGCCACCACAAAAATCCACGTCACCAAAATGGTGACGATGGACAACCACCCGATCATACGCCGATGACGTCTATTTCGAACTGGAAAATAAAACAAAAAATAATAATAATTGATCGCAAAAACAAATATATAATATATACATTGTTGGAGAGTGTTATAGAGGATTAGTGACTGTATGACTCTAAATTCGAAATGACAGAAAAAAAAATGATAAATTGATTGGAAAGGGTCACGAATTTGAATAATAGAAATATGGAATTATGTAGGTCAATATATTTAATTCAAATATTTTAGTTAAGAAAAATAAGGGGAAAAGAGGAATGTATCAAGATGAGAACTATGTACATACAAGAAGAATGATGATATATCAAGGTCGTAAAGGTGTCAGGTTGATTTGTATCTGCATTGTTTTGGGTTTCGACAACAAATCAGAAGAAAATGATAATGAATCAGGTGGGATAAACAATGATAGAAAGAGATGGAGAGAAGCAGAGAATATAGGAGGGTGGTAGAACCAGCTGATTGTCGGGAGGTGAACTACATGAGTTTTGGGAACTCTCGATGGTTATCAAGGGATTACTGTAGTTTCAGATTAGAGAAACCTGGTTTTTAGAGGATTTTAAGTTGTAGAAGTAGTCTACAATGATATGTAGATACGAATGTAGTTTCACTTACAAGGGAAAGTTGTAAAAAAGTGGAGCTTTTTGAGGAGACCTACATGATGCTGATCAACATCTCGTATTTCCTTAGCACCCAATTTTCAGCCTTGAGTCTTACAGTCTTAGTCTTGTTACACTATAAATACAAAAAATCCTCGAAAAAAACATGAAAAACTAATTAATGTATACTGAACTATATGACACAATTTAAAGTCTTAAATATTGTATAAAATTGGGTCGTTTCACGCGGTTACTATAGTTTTAGTTTTCAGCATATAATATTTCCAGAATAAAACTATTTGATATGAAAACAACAATGTTCTTGGGGTGCTCTGGATCGTAGAATCCGATTCTGATGTTGAAATACGCTGAAAATCGCTTTCAATCAGAGAAAATTGTACAAAAGAGCGCGTGATACCGATTGAATTTTGAGTTTTATAACTGCGAAATAATTCAAAAGTATCTCGGGGAAAAATTGGCAAGCTTGCGACATTCGGCTATCGTAAGGCTTGCGGTGTTCTTGCGCCAATAGTCGCAAGCTTTGCGACATCTAGCAACAAAACTACTGCACGGCTTGCGACACCCTTGCGCCAGAAAAAATGTGTCGCAAGTTTGCGACAAACTGCCGCAAGCTTGCGACAAGGAAAAAGCCTTGCGACACGCTTGCCGTTTTTTCCACGAGATTGTCTGCAAAAGTGCGTCGTTATACTTTCAAATCTGCAAACACCAAACATTACGACAATTTGTGAGTGTGTGTTGAAAACAATGAGAGGGAAAAGAAAAACAGATTTGGATAGAGCACACATAACTCATTGAGACATAGCGTGCGCAGGTATCTTTTTTTTGTTGGTTGATGGGATTATTAAATTTTTTCAAATGAAACATGAAATTATTTAGTAGTCCTCCTTTAAAGTTTTTGTTTTTTTCATTACGAAAAAAATAAACGTGAAATTTTTTTTATTTTTTCAAAGGGTTCTCAAGTTTCGAAGTTTACAACCCAGTTTCTAGATTTTTGATGAAAATAAAAAAAATATTCCGAATTTTTTTTTCACACCTGATTACCCTATAGTTATAGGTCTTTACTCTCAATTTTTTTTGCTAAAAATTTTGTAGAACAAAAATTGAACAAGGGGAGGTTAGAATCTATCGAATGGTATAGTTTTTGTCAAAAAAACTTCAGGTTTCTGCGATACAAAATGGGACCCATCATATTGCGAACAATACCTTACGATTGATAATATTGAGCCAGTTGAATTTCAAGGTACTGTAGTTTCAGATTTTCAGAAAACAGTTTTTTGATCATTAGGAAGCATACACTTCACGCGCACACGGTGACGACAATTTGCACACTTTATATGTTTCCTGGGGTAATTGAACCTGTAGAAAACGATTCTGGCATTACAAATTCATAAAAAGCACATTTAAGGTTGCATATCAATGGAGCGAGTTTACCTGATTAGTTTTTTTTTAAATTTAAATCTAAAAAGACAAATAAAAGTACTGTAAAATTGATTCTCGCTAACAAAATATGGAAAAAATACAAGAAAATTCGCAAAAAATGATTACAATTTGTGTTCAAGGTTATGTTAACAATATATATTACAAATACAGTTTTTTTTCCGATAGGAAGAAAACGAGAAAAAAAAATGCTAAACGTGCATGTAAAGTATACACACACGCACACATTGAAAAGTAAATAATAGCGAAAAGAAACTAAATAAATTATCTAATCAATACACTACTATATTATATTATACAACGTATACAACAAAAAAAACGCCGCCTTGCATATCGTAACACAAACCAACATAATCTTTCGAATCATATCGCGTCTCTCTCGTCGCATCGGTGGTTCAGTGGTAGAATGCTCGCCTGCCACGCGGGCGGCCCGGGTTCGATTCCCGGTCGATGCAATCTTTTTTTTAAATTTGGAATGAATCATCATAAAAAATTTAAATTTTTTTGATTTGAATAAACATGAATGAAATGAATGGTCGACCATGACGCAATGCACAACAAACAATTTCCGGCATTTTTTTCATTTTTATTATTATGAAAAAAGGGAACATTAAAAAAAAAGAAAAAAATTAATTTAAAAAATGAGTAGGTCACGTTTTCACATTATAAACCCAAGTAAATCGATAATTACTTAGTTTCTACTTCCTAAAACATGTTGTTTCTATTTCTAATCATGCTTCCGTTATCCGTGAATTCACAAGAAGGTACAGTAACCTGAGTTCACAGTATATCTCAAAGGAATATTTCAGCTGGATGCGAAGAGGAAACACCTTTTTTACAAGATGAATGCAAATACAGCCAAACTAAAATACTGTCAAGAGGAAAATACGTATGCTGTAGTGAGTAACCTTTGTAGACCTGGAATGACTGAATAATGGAATTCTAATTTTTCTAAAAATTTTAGAGCTTT
Source organism: Caenorhabditis sp. 38 MB-2015 (assembly GCA_900536415.3). Classification (NCBI taxonomy): domain Eukaryota; kingdom Metazoa; phylum Nematoda; class Chromadorea; order Rhabditida; family Rhabditidae; genus Caenorhabditis; species Caenorhabditis quiockensis. The sequence goes on from LR548904.1 coordinate 101,465, forward strand.
GATCATCGGGATATATTTTTTATCACTTTTCATTAAAAATTCAAGCTTTTTTTCAAAAAATGTTCGAAAAATTTTTGGGCCACGTTTTTATTCTTAAACATGCTGATTTTTATCTGCAAAGTTACGTACAATTGTGAATGTGTGTTAAAAATAGGCTTGTAAAAACAAACTCCCGTGCGCCCGTTAATTCACGCGCCCGTTTGCCCGCGCCCGTTTGCCTGCACGCCCGTTCATCCGTTTACCCGTTCGCTCGTTCGCCCGAACGCCCGTTTGTCCGGTCATTTGTTCGAGACAAATAATAAAGAAAAAAACAAGAAAAAAGACAAACGTGCAAACGGGCGAACGGATGAACGGGCGAACGGGCGAACAGGGTTTCGGAAAAGGGGCGAACGGGCGGCCCGATTTTGCAACCTTAGTTGAAAACAATTATATTAAAAAAAAAGAGACAGTTTCGATAGAGCGCACATTGACCACTGAGCAGAGTTAGCAAAACTTTTAGATTTTTTTCAGCACAGTTATTTCGACGTGAATATAGCTTCTTTTTTTTCTAGCTTTTAGACTTCCTTCAAATAAGTCCTTGGTAGGAATTTGTAAACAGGGTAATTCCGAGAAAATTGATGAGTTTCATATGAAAGAGCGTACTCGATTTAGTAAAAGGAAACTTTCTCGAGAAAAACCGAAAAACAGCCGTAAAATTATTGCACAACGATAATATTTTGTGACCTGAAGTCTGTGTCTAACAAGCGGCGATCTCGCCCGATCTGGCAGGTTAAGCAATGTTGACTCCGGTTAGTCTCGGGTTCAATTCCGGGGTGGTGAAAAAATCTAATGATTTCTAAGCCACGCGAGCAAGTGTGCTACAATGCAAATGAAAATTGTTTTTTTTTTCTTTTTCTTCGGTTCTTTTAATTATGTTAACCAGAAAAATGAACTTGACAATTCAATAGTAGCGTCGTATCAAAATTCGAATATATAATATATGTATATATTTTTTTCATTTTCCACCCAAAATTGCTCTTTTCAGCCAATGTGCGTACTTGTCTGAGTAAAATGCATTTCGGATGTGGATACAATGAAACAACCAAAGGGTTCACTTTCAATTGCACCGAAGAGGAGAAATCCGATCCATCGAGATTCGCAGATTTTTGCCCGATTCCCCGTGAAATGGAATATATGAGAGAGGCTGCTCAGAAAGATGATGGATATTATTACGAGTGTAAAGGAGATGAGCCTCACAATGATTATGAATGTCGCGATGCCTACAATGTTGGCTATAATGGGATTGATCGATCGGCAAAAGATGGAGAGCCGAGAAAGTTTTTCTTTGAGAAGTTTAAAAAATCACATTTGTATGAAGTTTTGGGTGGCACATTTATATATTCGGATGAAAATACGAAAATTACAAAAGGTATAAAGTGGAAAACAACAAAATCTCGGGAAATTATATTGATTGATTTCAGATATTCCGTTTGCATCGGTTTTTGCGAAACAAGTTAAAACATTTTATGATATTCCGGAACAGTTACATTTGCTACCAGTTGGTGAGTGTGCAAAGTGTCGTCACCGTGTATGTGCGCGTGAAGTGTGTGCACAACTTTTTTCAAGTGTTCTCAATAGAGCACACTTTCTCGTTCAACAAACTAACGTGTTTGTTTTTTGTTGTTTTTTGACTCGCGTTCAAAATGCCAGCAAAACATTACTGTTTTAGTGGCTCCGCGACGTTTCGACACTGCGACGTTTCGACACCGGATGATTTTTTGAAATAAATTGTTCAATATTTTATGCCAAAGGTTTTCGGATATGACAAACATCATGGTGATATTCATTTTTAACCAAAAAAGAACTACACCCGAGTTTTCACCCATTTTTGGTCAAAAATTGTCTGACCTCGATTTTGATGATACTTTCGGATCAAAGGTATTTGAGTACGGCGAACATCATGGTAATATTTATTTTACATCGAAAAAGAGCTGCACCCATATTTTAACCCATTTTAGGTCAAAAAATGACTATGCAAATTTCGTGGTTTGGTTTAATTTTTTTTAATTAAGTAGTCAGTTATCTAAAATGGGTTAAAATATGGGTGCAGCTCTTTTTCGATGTAAAATAAATATTACCATGATGTTCAAATACCTTTAATCCGAAAGTATCATCAAAATCGAGGTCAGTCAATTTTTGACCAAAAATGGGTGAAAACTCGGGTGTTTCTTTTTTGGTTAAAAATGAATATCACCATGATGTTTGTCATACCCGAAAACCTTTGGCATAAAATATTGAACAACTTATTCCAAAAAATCATCCGGTGTCGAAACGTCTGGTGGCGAAACGTCGCGGAGCCGTTTTAGTAGGGAAAATTATCTGAAAAACTAAAGTTCTGGAATATTTTTTTCTGAAAATGATCATTTTTGAAAGAAATCGTTTTTTAAAGCTGAAATGTCATTCTGGGTTTTCGTTTGAACATGAGTCAAATGGATTTTTCTAGAATTTTTTGAACTGAAAACTTTGGAGAATGTTTCAAAATCGATGAGTATATGTACTTTGTTCGTGAATTTAGGTATCGGTTAGCAATGCTATGATACGTCTAAAAACAACTGTGAAGTAGATCTATCAATTCTGAGAATTTCTGAAACTTTACTGTGTTTTCAGAAAAACTGTTTTAAAATTCGGAATTTTTTTTCCATCTCACAAGGGGATCACATGAGGGTGTTAACGGACTTTTAAAAGAGACCTATGTCATCCGATACAGTTTTTTATGCTGATCAACATCCCGTATCTAACTTTTGCTTAGCTCCACTCGAAAAGCTGAAAATCGTGATTTTCAGTTTTGACTAAAAACATATCAACAGTAATAAAAATGCTGAAACCGATGGAAATTCCTCAAACTTTATTGGATCTGGTGTAATTTTACACACATTTGAAATGATAAAACTCTGAAAAAAATGCGAAACAAGCTCATTTTATTGGAAAAACTGAAAATGCTAAAATTTCTATAAAATTATAATCTTTTCACGCAAAATTGGATTGAATTTTATGATTTTTCACGTTTCTGTTGACATCTTCTTTTGGCGCTTTTCTAAAACTTTTTTTTTCTATCAACTCGGGGAAAAATCGGCAAGCTTGCGACAGTTTGTCGCAAACTTGCGACATTCGGCTGTCGCAAGGCTTGCGGTGTTCTTGCGCCAATAGTCGCAAGCTTTGCGACATCTAGCAGCAAAACTACTGCACGGCTTGCGACACCCTTGCGCCAGAAAAAATGTGTCGCAAGTTTGCGACAAACTGCCGCAAGCTTGCGACAAGGAAAAAGCCTTGCGACACGCTTTCCGTTTTTTCCCCGAGAATTTAGCAAAATTTTCGTAACAAATAATGGTTCCCAGCGTTTTTTACGTGTCAAAGAATAGTATACCCATTCTTCTAAAAACATATAAATTTGAAAAGGGATTTCACTTTTTTGGAGCAAACTTTTAGCTCGATTTTCAGCTTTCCATACGGAGCTCAGCGAAAGTTAGATAAAGGATGTTGATCAGCATAAGAAACTGTATCGAATGGTATAGGTTTCCTCATTAAAACCCTCATGTGGTTCCTTTGTCAGGAGAACATTTAATGAATATTAGTTGCCAAGTGAAAGTATTATTTTTTCAACAAAAAAAGTGCAATTTTTCAGAAATAATTTGAGATTTTATTCTTCCATACGTTGTCACATAAAAAATGGAGCATTTTGCTATTAACTTTGAGCACACTTGTGGGCTCAAACGAAGCATCTTAAGTCTTCAAATTTGATGAAAAGTAGTTTTTATAAAAAAATGGTTTCTGGGTCAGTCAATGTTGAACCTTAAATATGTGAAAACTTGGGTACAGTTCTATTTTGGTGCACATATTTTTGAAAATTATTCCAGGCTACCTCGAAAACATGATGATCACCAATTGTGCAAAAAACAGCGATTGTGGTGAGCTCCAATTTTGCGGTACATCAATTACAGCTAACCACGACAAGTACTGTTATCACTGTGAGTTTCTTGATTGATTTTGCACTATACCTTAATCCTAATTAATGCTCCCAATTTGATTTCAGACCCTCCGGTTCATATAAGTCAATCCTATCGATTCAAGAATTCAATCCATCCAGATGGAGTCGAACTGCCAGTTTGTCGCGATAGCACTCGATGTGGAAGAGGTCAATATTGTGTCAATTTTCCGGATGTTCTCACCCTTGAAAATCAAGAATTTTGGTCACTCTGCCTTGTGCAACGAAGCAGTTATCAAAGACCACAAAATTCGCATGATCTTGAACTTGGATTATTGTTCACATTCACTGTAATCGCCACTCTTACTATCACTGTTTTCATGGGAATATTGGTTTGGACGTGTATTGAACAATTTGTGACCAAGGGTGATGGTGGGGTTGATGCGTTGTTGGAGGAGGCGATGCCTTCAGAATCGGAAGTCGAAATGGATACGGAGCATTTGAGAACTGGGGAATGATTTTGTGTGTTTTTTTTTGACGTCGATGTTACGTATGTATAGATGAATGATAATTATAGGAATTAATGAGGTTAATATGATGAGGCACATTTTGTGAAAAATAATGATCATTAAAAATCTCGGGGAAAAATCGGCAAGCTTGCGACATTCGGCTGTCGCAAGGCTTGCGGTGTTCTTGCGTCAATAGTCGCAAGCTTTGCGACATTTAGCAGCAAAACTACTGCACGGCTTGCGACACCCTTGCGCCAGAAAAAATGTGTCGCAAGTTTCCGACAAACTGCCGCAAGCTTGCGACAAGGAAAAAGCCTTGCGGCACGCTTGCCGTTTTTTCCCCGAGATAATCCCAGTTTTTTTTTTGTCTGAAAGTAACTTCCGGCTTGTTGTGATATCAGTCGTAAAATTTACAGTGAACCTGGACAATCCCTTTAATAGACTGCACACTGGATTAAAAGAACACGCGAATTTTTGACAAACGAAGTCTGTAATTGTCCTCATTGTTTCCCGGAACTATAGCAGTTCTTGACAACTGAAATTATGCTAATTATACCAAACTATGCCTTGATGGAATCTGAATCACTCTTTTGTGTAGTATCTGATCATAGACTCCGCCCAGCATGTGACAGCTACGTTTCGCAGTTTCTCTGACTCATCAACTTCACTATTTCATCATAGCTCTGGAAATAGAGTAGGTTTTGGGAGTGATCTGAAGTCCGAGAATCGAAAAATTTCCGTGTGCTTTCCTGCTCTGAGTTATGGGAAAGTAATTTCGAGAATTTCCTATCCGGAAATTGCATGAAGTATTTTTCCCAATTTCCCAAATCGTAGAGTTGAAATATGTGGTAATTTTTCGAAAAAATAAAAAAAATCGAAAAAAACAAATAAATTTTCAAATAAATAATTTGCCGCTTCGCAATAGAGCGCACTAGCTTGTTTTGTGTGTTTGGCGGGTTGTTTGAATTTAGGATAATTTGAATATATTTTTTAAATATCCATGTATTAAATTTTGGCAACATTTTAACGTTATTTTTTTGAAAAGAGAGTTCAAAACTAAAAAAAATCAACAAAAAAAAATAGTTCGCCGCTTCGCAATAGAGCGCACTTGCTTGTTTTATCGGATTTTTTGAATTTGTTATAGTAGAAATATATTTATTCCATGTGCCAAATTTCGGTCATTTTTCGAAAAAATAAAAAATTCGAAAAAATAAAAGTAAATTTTCAAACAAATAGTTTGCCGCTTCGCAACAGAGCGCACTAGCTCGTTTTGTGTGTTTAGCGGGTTTTTTGAATTTGTTATAATAGAAATATACTTTTTTAATAGAAACATACCTTCTAGAAATATACTTTTTATCGATGTATCAAATTTTGGCACAAAAGAGACATCAAAACTCAAAAATCGAAAAAAACAAATAAATTTTCAAATAAATAATTTGCCGCTTCGCAATAGAGCGCACTAGCTTGTTTTGTGTGTTTGGCGGGTTTTTTGAATTTATTTGTTTGTCAAATCCTCGTGTCAAACTTTGAACTCAAAGCAAAAATAGTACTTTTTAACGCGATCTTTTTGAACTTCAAAAAGTATCCATCATCATCCTCTCCCAGCTGTTTTTGCTTTCTCCTCTCATTTATTTTTTCTGGTATTGACACTACTTATCACTTTCTTCTTCTTCTTCTCCTCCTTTCAATCCTCAAACATCAACTTTTTCCATGAGTTTCTTTTTCTTCTTCTCCGTATTTTCGTTCCCATATATCCTCTATTTTTTTCATTTTTTTACACCCCAATAATTTTCCAATCAAAAACTACAGTATGATGATGAAAAAAATTAATTATTATTCACAAAAAAATTTTTTTTGTTCGTCAAACAAAAAAAATTGGCCGGCCGGCCGGAAATTGAGAGAGCTCAATGACATGGAAATTTTTTTGTTCGAATGAAAAAAATTTTTTTTTTGGGAGAAATTATCTTGAAATTCAAATTATTCGGCAAATATTTATTCATACGATTAGGGCGCGTAGAAAAGTGGGCGGAGCTTAGAATATATATAGATTTAGGCATTTTTGTTGTTTTTCAAGTAAGGGGGAAAAAGTGCTTTCTAATCCTCTCTTGCCAACGAGGTTGTTGGCAATTATAGGATAATACTTTTCGTCTTTTGTGAACAAAGAATTGCAATATTTTTCTTAGTTTTTGGTCGGAAGATGGTTTATTTCATTGACATTTCACCGGTTGTCCAACATGCAGGGGTAGCTTAGGTGGGTAGGCTACACATCTACGCGCAAGTGACCTACGTAGGTTCGAAGCCGCTTGAGAGCGAAACGTTTTTTTTTTCTGTGCTCCGAACCCGCCCGCCTGAGCCAAATATTCGGCCCAAATAAAAAACCCGCACACTTGAATATACAGAACCATTTTGTTAAAGACAGGAAAAAAACAATTTATTTACATTGTTGTATATATTTTATTGGATGTTTTTTCTTGTTGTTTTTCTTTTCCCATTCTTTTTTCATCTTCTTCTCAAAAAAAAGAAGAGGGATTCCATTCGTCGCCGAGAAGTACCTATTATTCAGCCCCCGTACCACATTTTCTTTTGCATTTTTGGTTTATTTTGCATCTTTTATTTCATGAATATTTAACCCAAGCGAAACATGCACAGATGGCGCAGGTGGTTAAGCTATAGCGACGCGTGTCACTCGTACATCGTGGGTTCGATGCCGCATGGGCGCGAGAGTTTTTTCTTTCGTTTTTTCCGTGTTCGCTTCCGAAAACAATTTGAAGCGAGCGAGAACGAGAGCTCTATTATCCCATCACTCTGTTTTTCTCTCCTCAACCAACAAAGTTCAGCACTATAATTATCTCTTCTTCTCGAAAATAAAACTCTGAAATTCCCCAGAGTACAACATCTTCTTCTTCTTCTTCTTCTTCTTCTATGTATTTCTTGTTTTAACTTGTTCGATTTTTTTCGAGACATGTGCATTTGTTTGTTTGTTTTGGTTATGGGTTTAATTATACTTATTTCTCATATTTTTTTCGTTCGCCAAAAAAAGCGTCATCAAAAAAAAAAAAAAAGAATTACTGCAAGGAGGGGGAATCGAACCCACCTGGGTCAAAACGCGGCGCCCAGTTTCAAATTCAGCGCGCTACCACTACACCAAGTGAACATGTTTGGGGCGCTACTAAAAATACATGTAAAAAAATGATGGAGATGAATAATTTAAAGGGCATCATTGCGCGCATCAAATAGCATTGACGAGAAATTTGAAAGGAAAAGTTCAGGCGCTTGTCAAAATGTCAGTCAGTCACAAGTGAATGGTCCGCTGAGAAAAAAAAAGTTTATTTTGCCCGGGTTTCTTGCCCTTTTTTTCCTTCTTTTTATTAGGTTAAGCTCGACGAGTTCTATCCAAAAAGGAAAAATAGAAAGAGAGTCTAATTTGATGTGAGTTAGGTCAATTTTTGGTGCGTGAAAAGTGTATGCATCTTCCTTTAAAGATATGAACGTGTTCCTTTGAAAAATTGTTTAAATGTTCCTTTAAAAAACTCTATAAATTTTTTTTTTTTTTTAAATACACACATATTCCTTTAGAAATGTTAGTATGTTCCTTTAAAGTTTATTTTATTTAAAGGCTCATAACAATCTGCTTTTGGCTCTCGAAAAGATTTTTCAACCGCGATTTTTCATATTTCAAAAATCATAATTTCAGGTGTCTTTTCTTTTGAAAATTATACGTGTCTTTTCCACATGCAAAAGCTCTGAGAAAAATTTGAGATTTTTATAATAAATTATATAATTTTATAGCTCTTGAAATGCTCAACAAGATGCTGTAATTATTTTCAGCCTAGGTTCCAAATAAAGGTCAAAAATAGGTTCCAAACTAGAGCATTCATTTTCTCATTTTTTTTCAATGAAAAAATTGGACAATTTGAAAAAATTTCAAATTTCCATTTTCAAGAGTGTTTATTTAAACCAATAATAATATCCCAATATTTTTTGCCTCAAAAAATTTTTTTTCGTTTTTTTTTTCGCCGAGAGCACTTGTCCTTTTTTCGTGTTTTGTTATTGAAAAATGAAATAATTTTTTTTTCAGAGAAAAAAATGAATAGAAAATCATCGTCAAATTGTGGATGTTTTCGGAGTGCGTTTTGTTTGTTGAAACCGTCGACGAGTGGGGAGAATGGGGAGAGTGATAAGAAGTTGTTGAATCATACGGCGGGTGTTGCGATGGATGAAGAACAGGTAGTTGGATCATAAAAATTGGGAAAATTAAAAAAAAAATCCCAAAAAAATCAGTTTTTCACCAAAAACCCCTATCATTTCTCTTAAAAATTGCCTAAAACCTAAAGATTTAACAATTTTTGACCTTTTTAAACAGTTTTCACTCTCAGAACCTTTTATTTTTCAAAAAAAAAACAAAAAAATAAAAGTAAATTTTCAAACAAACAATTTGCCGCTTCGCAATAGAGCGCACAAGCTTGTTTGTGTGTTTGGCGGGGTTTTAGAACTTTCTTTTTGTTTACAGAAGTCTAGTTTTCAAAAAATTCAAAAAACCTGAAAAAATAAAAGTCACGTAACATAATATAATGGAATTCTTCAATATTTTGTATATACATTATCAGAAAATAGTGAAAATCTCTGAAAATACTAAAATTATCAATTTTCATATGAAACTGATGTTCTAAAAATGATAAGGGTGAAAAGTTATCCTATAGCATAGCTAACTACTCGATATTTGTAGTTTTTAAATCATTTTTCAAGCTAGTTTTCCTTTTCCAATGTAAATTTCGAGGCTGAAAATTGCTTATTGAGGATTGCGTTTGACAAAAACTGATAGAAGATTCTATTTCAGCGTGTCAATATCTACAAAATGATATATGTCTTGTCGAAAAATTCCATTTTTTTTCTCTGAAATTCCCTTCCAAACAGTTCTCACCTAAACAGTTTTCATTTTTTTTCTGAAATTGAATTTTGTGTGCTTTTAAAACACGGTTTACTCTCAAAACCTTTACTTCTCCAAAAAAAACGCCGAAAACAAAACAAAAATGGAAAAATAAAAGTAATTTTTCAAACAAACAGTTTGCCGCTTCTCAATAGAGCGCACAAGCTTGTTTCGTGTGTTCGGCGGGTTTTTAAAACTTGTTCGTTTGTTTCTTTTTTTTCACAAAAGCCTAGTTTTCAAAAAATTTAAAAGACTTGAAAAAATAAAACTCAAGTAACAATATATTATGGAATTTTTCAATATTTTTGTATATACATTATCAGAAAAGTGTGAAAATCTCTGAAACTACTATAATTCTTCATTTTGATATGAAACTGATGTTCTAAAAATGATAAGATTGAAAAGTTTACCCTATAGCATAGCTAACTACCCGATATTTGTAGTTTTTAAGTCATTTTTCAAGCAATTTTTCCTTTTCCAATGTAAATTTCAAGGCTGAAAATCGCTTATTAAGGATTTCGTTAGGCAGAAACTGATAGAAGATTCGTTTTCAGCGTGTCAAGATCTACAAAATGATATATTTCTCGCCGAAAAAATCCATTTTTTTTTCCCTGAAATTCCCTTCCAAACAGTTCTCACCTAAACAGTTTTCTTTTTTTCTGAAGTTGAACTTTTTGCGCTTTCAAAACACATATTATTCTCAAAACCTTTCCATTTTCGGAAAAAAAACGAGGAAAACAAAACAAAAATGGAAAAATAAAAGTAAATTTTCAAACAAACCGTTTGCCGCTTCTCAATAGAGCGCACAAGCTTGTTTGTGTGTTCGGCGGGTTTTTAAAAAACCCGTTAATTTTGTTTCTTTTTTTCACAAAAGCCTAGTTTCCAGGATATTCAAAAAACATGAAAAAATAAAACTCACGTAACATTATATTGTGGAATTTTTCAATACTTTTGTATTTACATTATCAGAAAATTGTGAAAATCTCTGAAAATACTAAAATTCTTCATTTTCATATGAATTTAGCAAAAACTGATAACTTATTCGCATTCAGCGTGTCAAAATCTACAAAATGATATATGTCTCGTCGAAAAAAACCATTTTTTCTTTGAAATTCTCTTGTAAAACCTAAACAGTTTTCATTTTTTTCTGAAGTTTAAATTTTTGGCTTTTTAACACATGTTTTGTCTATCAAAACCTTCTCATTTCTAGAAAAAAACGCCGAAAACGCAAAACAAAGAAAAAAATAAAAGTAAATTTTCAAACAAACAATTTGCCGCTTCTCAATAGAGCGTACATACTTGTTTTGTGTGTTTGTCTTGATTTTTCCTCAAATGTAAAACTTTTTGTGACAAAGAAACCTATAATTTCTTAAAGAAAAGACACCATCAATTACAATTTTTTGAATTCTTTTTGAGAGCAAAATCCAGATTTTGATACGCCTAAATTACACCTGTCAAAAATTGGCGCCAAAAATTGGAGCTGCATTTTCAGGTTTTATAAGATTCGTTTTGTCAGATACGAACACAAATATACATACAGTACTACATAAAACCTGTACATCAAACTGTCCACGTCACTTATACAGGTCTTATTGTAGGGTTGAAACTAGTAGACCATTGGAAGAGCAACCAATATGGCCTAGAAATCCAAATAATACAGTACTTTTTGAAAAATATCAAAGAAAAATAGGTTCTTGCGTTTTCTAGGCCATTTTGTGTTTTCTAGGCCACTCTTAAATTTTTTTGTATTCAAGGTCTGATGTGCAGGCGTTCAATAGTACTGTAGGTTGTTCCACCTTTCCAAATGTCACCATTTTTTATCTCTGAAATACCAGCCACATCCATAAATCTAACAACAAATTTATCTTCCACTCGAATTCGAAGAAAACATGTTTTTTATTTCCATCTTTTTTTCTTTGATTGTGTGTGTTTTTTTTTTGGTATTTTCCATCAAGTTCACACAAAATCCTCAAGGGACCCAGATAAGATAGTGAAAATGTCTGGAATCGAAATTTGAGAGGTTAGGGATCAAACATTTCTAGTAAGATGTGCAGGTTTCCTGTGCTATTGTAGTCTGAATACAGTAATCCTACTTGCTCTTTTTGTTGTGTAAATAAGAATGATCCGATAAGTGTGTGAGGATTACTGTAGGATGTTTTTGTGCACTTTCGCGTCGGATTTGATGTTTGATTTTTCTAGACTCCACCAGTTCGACCGCGAAAAGTGCCACCACTCGATTTGAAATCTTGGAAACAACAATCGGAACACGAAGTGATATGTAAGTGTCTAATTATCTCTACCAACACTCTCGATTTCACACACTCTCTCGACGCGTTGCTCATTAAAACATGTCGTGTTTGGAAGCACAAGAAGTTAATTCTTCTCTTCTTGGCGTTTTTTTTTTTTGGAGATTTTTTTCTTTGTTTTGGTTTTTTCTTATTTGCAAGATGAAAAAATAAAATAAAAGAAGTGGGTGGTAGTGGGGATCGAACCTAGGGCGCACGCGCCGCGGGTGAACGCGCTACCACTACACTAAACAGCCGGTTGTGTGCGATGCTGCGAATTGCCGTTATAAATAGCCTAGTCACTTGACTTCGCCACCTACTCAAAGGCGAAAAAAATGTGTGCATCAACTCAATTTGGCGGCTCTCATATGCCTAACTAACAAAAATCCTCAAATCCAATCAAAAAACATCGTCGTCGTCGACACAAAAAGCACTCGCTTATACATATATATGTGCTAGTCAAAAGAGAAGAAGAAGAAGATCCTAAGTCAATCAGTAGATCGGAAAGAAAAAAGTAGGAGGAGAAGGAGATGAACATGCATAAAAACATGGTCAAAAACTTCTTTCTTTTTTCGCTTTTTTTGTTTGACGCATTTTTGCGGGCCACAAATTATTCATAACAGGAATTTTTGAGGAATTGAAGCGGATAAGTGCTTATGGCATAATTTTTTGTGTAAAATTGGTTTTTGTGCGGAATTGTGGCCTAGAATTCTAATTTTAGGTGGCCTAGAAACCCAAATCCATAGATTCTGATCAGAGAAAAATCACTTTTACTTTAAATATTGCTGATTGAAATATCTATTCTATATGGCCTAGTTTTTGGTGGCCTAAGAATCCAAATTATCGTGGCCTAGAAAGCCAAACCAATTTTTTAATCCAAAAATGTCAAGATAGAGCTCAGAGAGATTTCGATTACCGAAAAAATCACTTCAACTTTGAAAATTGTTGATTGAGGCGTCCATGGCCTAGTTTTCAAGTGGCCTAGTTTTTGGTGGCCTAAGAATCCAAAATATGGAACCTAGATAACCAAGATATTTTTTCGTGTTATCCACTAAATCTCAACAATAATATCCTATAATAATAGTTCTTTCAGTGTCGAAATTAAGAATCTGAATCAACATCTTAACACGGCCTAGTTTTTCCTGGCCTAAGAATACAAATTATGGTAACCTAGAATACCAAACTCTTGTTTTTATTCGTAGAATTTCAAACTCTTTTTTTTCAGCTCGTAAAATGTCAAAATCGAAAAAAAAATCACTTTTACTTTAAATATTGCTGATTGAAGTGTCTATTCTTCATGGCCTAGTTTTTGGTGGCCTAAGAATCCAAATTATCGTGGCCTAGAATACCAAGCCACGTTTTTTAAAACTCAGTATATCTTGAAGTATGCCTAAAACCTTTGATTCCCAAAAATAATAACTTATTCTTCACGTGTTGCTGGTCGATGTTCCCATTTTTTCATGACCTAGTTTTTGGTGGCCTAAGAATCCAAATTAACATGACCTAGCTTACCAAACTCTTTTTTTAGTTCATAAAACGCTAAACTACAGCTTAGAGATTCAGATAACCAAAAAACTTACTTTTTTGAAGCATTTATTTTCCATGGCCTAGTTTTCTGGTGGCCTAGTTTTTAGTGGCCTAAGAATCCAAATTATCGTGACCTAGAAACCCAAATTCTTGTTTTTATTGGTAGAATTCCAAATTACAGCTTAGAGATTTTGATTACCGAACAAAAATAACTTTAAATTTGAAAATTGCTGGTCGAAATTCTTTTTTTCTCATGGCCTAGTTTCGGGTGGGCTAAGAATCCAAATCACGATGACCTAAAATACCGAGCTTATTTTCGTGTAACCCCTAGACTCCAAAAACTATATTCTTCAAAAAAATAGTTTTTTCAGTGCCGAAATTAAAGATCTTATTCAACATTTCAACACAGCCTAGTTTTTGGTGGCCTAAGAATCCAAATTATCGTGGCCTAGAATACCGAACCACTTTTTTGAAAATAAATACTTCTTGAAGTATACTTTAGAAGCTCTAATTATCGTAAAACAAACATTTTTGATTCTGAAAAAATTAGCACTATAAAAAAACCTATTTTCTCATGGCCTAGTTTTTGGTGGCCTAAAAATCCAATTTATCGTGGCCGAGAATACCAAACCCCCATGTTTTGATCCATAAAACGTCAAATTGTAGTTTAGAGATCTTGATTACAGAAAAATCCCTTTCATGAAGCATTTATTTTCCATGGCCTAGTTTTCGATGGCCTAGAATACCAAATCATGTTTTTTGAAGGTTACAATATTTCAGATTATGTCCCAAAAACGATATCCTCAAAAAATGATTCATTTGTAGTGAGGATCTGAGTCTAACCCATTCACTATCTTGACATGGCCTAGTTCTCCAAATCCCCTTTCCCTCTTCCACCCCGTCTAATCTCTGATGTTTTTGTTGGTTGCTGTCTGGTTTATAAACGCCCTTCCGGTACTCGTTCTCTAACTCTCTGTCGTCTCTCACTCTCTCCCTCAATTAGATACTCATTCAATTCACACACACACACACACACACACAACAAAGAAGAAGAACACAACTAAATTTTCAGAGCGGCACCTTTTTTTATGCGTGTCTCAAAATCGGAGACGCGAACTTTTGCGCAGGACAGGAACAAGAAGAGACCTTTGCCTCGACCGCAAATGTTCGTGTTCAGCGCGATGACGTTGCCACCGTCGACGTCGATGGATAATGGTGAATATGGAGAGAAAAAGAGAAAAAAAATTGGAAGAGGAGTACTGTAGAAATTTAGAAAAACATGTCCCTTTAAAGGCTCAGGTTGTCAACTGGCTTTTTTGGTTCTTTCAAAGGCTCTTAAGAATTATCGTTTAAAGGCACATGTGAAGACTTCTTTAAAGGCTCAGGTTCATTCGAAGGTTAAAGGCTTGTGTTCCTTTGAAGGCACATTACAACTCTTCTTTAAAGGAACATGTGAATCTTTTTTTAAAGGCACATGAGAACTTTTCTTTAAAGGTTCAAGTTCCTTAGAATTCTTGTGAGAATGCTCTTTTAAAAGGCTTTAAAGATTCAGGTTCCTTTCAGAGGCTCATAAATGCTAATTTGCATTCACTTGCATCCCTGTAACTAGAACTACAGTATCCCTAGACGTAGACCTACAGTAACCCCTAGAACCAAAACTACAGCACCCCTCTATCTAGAGGTGCGGTACTCCTGTATCTTGAAATTAGACCTAGAACTACAGCACCTCTGTATCTAGAGCTGTTGTTCTATTGTATCTAGACTACAGTTATCCTGTATCTAGACTACAGTACTCTGTATCTAGAACTTTAAAGGCACATGAGGGTTCTTCTTTAAAGGCACAGAAGAATGCTCTTATATTATTTTGGAAGGCCTATCACAAGGCCATTGGAAAGTCTGCGAGCCACATCCTGACATGTACCGCGCAGGTCCGCCGCAGAACACTAACCAGAGAAATAGCCTGTTTTCTGTTCGGACCCGATTCAAGTAATATTTTGGTTATTTCTGAATCTTTTTTGGACCCTTTTTCATTATTAACCAGTGTTCCCTGTCTTGTAAATCTAGAGTTATACAAATAATGTCACCGACAATAGACGGGTTTTGCTGGTTGATATATTGATATGTGTATTCCTAAAAAATCTACGTTTCAAAAATATTTCATAATTTTCTACAAATATTTTTACATCGATGTCCTTTATTAGAGGTTTTTCATTAAAAATCGGGCTCAACCCTACCCAATTTTAGATCCGATTTAGAAAATGACCTCGGGAATCGATTAGAGGGTTTTCTGGATTCAATTTAGGACCTTTATAGGTACTCGCATATCATCAAAATCTGCTTAGCGGTATGAAAACGTGCAACCGACAATAGACGGGTTTTGCTGGTTGATATGTTTATCTGCGTGTTTTTCTCGAAACACAGTCACAAAAAAAGTATTTATTTTTTCCTCGAAATGTTTGAGTCGGTGTTTGCACACAATTTCGCGAAATTCAAAATTGTGTGTTTTTTTTTTACTTCCTAGTTAAAGCAACCCCTGAAGCTAAAAATCGATTCCAGAAAAAATCGGCAAAACCTATTGCAAATTGAAGTTAAAATTGTTGAAATTAGGATCCCAAAATATGAAATCACAATATTTTAAGCGAAATCAGTTTCAGCCATTTGAATTTCACATGGGAAATCAAATTTTGAATTACCTCCTCAGCACACGTTTCAAAAAGATGAATATTTTTATTTTTTACGTGAACTTTTTTCTCTCAAAAAAAAAGTCGTCAATTAAAATGTACGTGGCTAGCGTGTTGACACATTTTACTAGGAATGATAGGAGAAGAATTTTTAAACTGATTTTCGCCGTTTTTCGTTTTTTGACTCAAACTCAGCCATTTTTGAACTTTTCGCTATAATTTTTTTGTCAGTAATAGAGAACATGTCATACTTTCAGTATTTGTTATTGCTGATCATGGATACCGAGATGTCTTTTAGCTTCAGGGGTTGCTTTAAGTGTGAAACAGACCATCGAGCACAAAAAAATAATTCTTTGAAGTTAGGGAGACTCGTAAAATGTATTCTGCACACATTTTACGACCTGGTAGGAGAAATACAAAAAGTTGCAGGAAAGTTGGAAACAATAAATTTTTGTGTGCTATCTAAACAGTTTTTATTGATATTAGGTCTGTTTATACTAAATTGAAGCATATTCTTCTTTTTCTGCGTTCAAATCAACGAATTTTGAGAAAATTCAGCCAAAAACAACACAAAAAATAAAAAATTGCTGTAGAAAAACTGTGCACAACACCATAGTGTGTGCGGAAAAATTGCCAGCTCCTCCCCTTTTTGAAAAAAAAAAGTTCTTGCGGACTTTGAAAGTACGCAACGACACTTTCCTGAACGAAAAATCGTTTTTATGTTGCTGTGCGAAAACCTACGTTTCAAAAATATTTCATAATTTTCTTTAAATATTATTACATTGATATGACTGTAGTAGTTTCTTCATTAGAGGTTTTTTATTAAAAGTAGGTATCGGGCTCAACCCTACCCAGTTTTTAGGATTCAATGGGATATCTGACTCCAATATAGGACCTTTATAGGTACTCGCATATCATCAAGATCGGCTTAGCGGTATGAAAAGGGGCAACCGACGATAGACGGGTTTCGCTAGTTGGTATATGTGTTCCTAAAAAATCTACGTTTCAAAAATATTTCATAATTTTCTACAAATATTTTTACATCGATAAGACGATGAACGGGTTTTGTTGGTTGGTTAGGGTTGTAAAACGGGTGCGACGGGCGGCCCGTCCTCCTTTTTTTGTTTGACGCTCGTCACGCCCGGCGCCCGTCACAAGCGGGGCCCGTCACACCCGCGCCCGGCGCCCGCCACGCCCGCCTCTGCTATTTGCTTGTTGCAGGCGTGTGTGGCGGGCGTGGCGGGCGTCAAACAAACATTGCTGGCGGCCCGTCGCGCCCGTTTTACAACCCTATGGTTGCTATTTATAACCTCGAAAATCTACGTTTCAAAAATATTTCATAACTTTCTTTCGATAGTATTACATCGATTGGGCGTCTCTGTGCAAAAAATAGTGTTCTCATTTTAATAGTCCCAAAATATTTGGCATGTGTTCTATCGAAATTCTTTTTCTCACAAATTGTCGTAATATTCGGTGTGTGTGCTGATCTCAACGACGCACTTTTGCAGACAATGTTTTAAGTGATATTAAAAACATGCAACCGACAGTAAACGGTTTTGCCTGGTTGGTATGATTTAAAGAGAATACCGTGTGGCGTGGTGGGCCCCACATAGCAGCCCTACATCCATCACTAAACCCCCCTTAATTTTCAGTAGACGCCCATCAACGTCCAGTCAGTCTGCTCCGTCGCTCGCCAGCTCCACCACCCGACAAATCACCACCCCAATCACCATCCGCCAAAAAAACCTATGACAACGCGCCAGCCCTCGAATCACTCGAAAAGTTAGTTTTCTCCTTATTTTCACACACAAATGGGCCCCCCTAATCCTGCCTCCTAGTCATTTGCTCATCATCATCAAAATTTTATTTCATTTCATTTTTTGACCCATCATCTTCAGAGAGGAGAAAGAGAAATAGAGAGGTATCCTTGACAACCGTCTTCTTCTTCTTCTTCTTCTTCTTCTCGCGCATATATCTATTTATCAGAAGAAGATGATGATGATGAAAAAGGATGAAAAGGAAAAATTATATATGCGACGAGTTTGAGTGTGTGTATAAGCTTCTCGGATCAGCCACTTTATATATATTTTTTTCGTTTCATATTTCTTTAACCGATTCGTGATATTTTTCAGACTAGGGGTACTGTAATTTCAGCGTTTTTGTGCTTGAATTTTTCTGAAACTGACTTCTGAATCTTTTCAGGAAAAAAAAAAATGTTTTTTGTGTAATTAGACTTGTAGAAATCTAGAAAAAACGTTATTATCAATGGAGCGCGTTTGACTGATTAGATTTTGTGCATTTCTCAAAAAACCTTTGAGAACGACAGTAGGTATACTGAAATCCATAATATTTCCTAAATTTTCAAAAATTAGTGTAGCTTTGAATCTGAGCATAATATATTTTTAAGAACCATTTTATATCCTTGAATTGAATTTTTATATGAGGTTCGGAGACCCTTCAAATTTTGAAATATAATTAAATTAAACTGAAGTTCAATTTACCGTTTCAAATTTGGTTTATATTCTTTTCACTCTGCAACTGTTTTTGATTAATTCTATTTTATTCAGTTAACTTTAAAGGGTCATACTAAAAACGGGTATACGGTTTCTTTCAACCAGAATTATCTTTAGATTTTGGCATTTTCGAAATGGGGACATGAAATATCGATTTTTAAAAATTCACTGTTTCAAGTTTGGTATATGCTTTTTCCACCTTGTAACATGATTTGATAATACCTCGATTGTATTGCCCATCTTAAGACATAAAAATAATTCTAAAGGCGCAGATTGAAAACGGTTTTTCATAGGTCTCGTCAGAAAATATTTAAAATTTACTGTTTCAAATTTGGTATAAACTTTTTTCACTCTGCAACAGTTCTTGATTATAAATTTCATGGGAGTACTGATTATTAAAAATTTACCGTTTCAATTTGGTATATACTTTTTTCACTTTGTAACAGGCTTTGATAATTTCTTGATTCTATAGCTCATCTCAAGACATAAAAATAATTTTAAAGGCACATATCGCATATTTTTATAGGTCATATCAAAAAAATATTTAAAATTCACTGTTTCGAGTTTGGTATATAATTTTTCGCTTTGCCAACAATTTTTAATTTAACAATTTTTGACTTTACAACAGGATTTGATAACACGCTAAATATTGTGAGATATTTACTATACTTTAAAGGCGCATCAGGTAGGTCATGTTTCTAAAAGGTGAAAAAGGGAACATGTCAAATTTGCTCTATGGATAATGTTGGATTCAAAATAAAACAGAAGATATTTTTAATAAATTAAAAACAATTTAAAAATAAAAATTATTACTTTAAACTAATTTAAAATTTGAAAAATTAAAACTTAGAAATATTATTTTTAAAAAATCTGGCATAGTCTCATAACATTGAAAATTCACTGAAACTTCATTTTTTAATTAATAACATATAGGTTATCAATAGAGCGCGTTTTATCGATTTTTAGTGGGGTCATACTTGTCTTCTCTACTCCTCCTAAAAATGTCATTCAAGCCAGCAGCCGACATTTTCGGGGCTTGGCTGACTGCTATGTTTTGTGCTATGTACTCGGGGAAAAAACGGCAAGCGTGTCGCAAGGCTTTTTCCTTGTCGCAAGCTTGCGGCAGTTTGTCGCAAACTTGTGACACATTTTTTCTGGCGCAAGGGTGTCGCAAGCCGTGCAGTAGTTTTGCTGCTAGATGTCGCAAAGCTTGCGACTATTGGCGCAAGAACACCGCAAGCCTTGCGACAGCCGAATGTCGCAAGCTTGCCGATTTTTCCCCGAGTATATCTCGATTTTCGTTATCTTTCCTTCTCTCTTTCTCTCTCTCTCTTATACATCATATTCCTCTACAGTACCCCTACAGTACCCCTAGCGTACCCCTCAACACAGTTCCAAAAATGATGATAGTCGGTGATACGTTTGGATTCTATCAGTTGGTTCTTAGAAAACATGCGTGTAGGTTAGTCGGGGAACCCCTAGAATTCAAATTTAAAAAAAAAAAACTATCTGAAAATTGAATTTTAGACTTCGATATATTCTACATCAATTGAATAGTGGACAACTTCCATTAGAGGATTTGAAGCGAAACATTGAATATGCGGCTCTCGTTTTGGAAACGGCGTATATGGATGAGACAAGGTTAGAAGATAGAATATTTTATGAGGTAACAAAATTCATATTTATACATATATTCAGGCGGATTTGCGACGAGGATGATGATTTGGCAGAGGTGACGCCGGAAACTGTGCCAGACGAGGTGCGCGAGTGGTTGGCGGCCACGTTTACCCGCCAGAATGCGGGTAAAAAACGGGACAAGCCAAAGTTCAAATCGGTGGCCAATGCGATTCGGACTGGCATCTTCTTTGAGAAGTTGTTCAGGAAGCAACAGGCGGTGACGTGTCCGATTCCGCCCGAAATTGCGGAACTTATGAAGGATGTTTCGTCGTGGTCGTTTAATCCGTTTACGTTGCATGAGGTGTCAGAGGGACATGCGTTGAAGTATGTTGGATTTGAGCTTTTTAATCGATATGGGTTTATGGATCGGTTTAAGGTGAGCTTGTTTGGAATAGAAAAACATCGTAGTTTAAAGGAACATATCAATTTTCATCAACGCTTTGAAAAAAATCGATATGTTCCTTTAAACTATGGTGTAGTTTTTTTTGGGTTCGAAAAATATTTAAAATAAAATTTGAATGAGCTTGTGCGCTCTATTGCGAAGTGAAAAACATTGTTTAATGAAAATCACACATTCAACCGCGACGCGACCGCGACGCAGTCAAAAACACTATGTGTTTTTAATTATTTTCTCATTTTATTATCAATTTCTTTCAAAGTTTTTTTTTTCAAAATTAAAAAAAAACCAAAAAAAGCATACAAAGTATTTTAAAAAACTCAACTGAACACTCAACGCGGCCGCGACGCAGTCAAAGACACAAAAAACATCTGAATGAGCATGTGCGCTCTATTGTGAAGTAAAACACATTTTTTTGATGGAAATTACACATTCAGCCGTGACGCGACCGCAACGCAGTCCAAAACATTTAAAATGAAGATTTTGAATTATTTTCTCATGTTTCTATCGGTTTATTTCGAAAAATTTTGCAAAATTAAAAAAAAAACAAAAATTAAAGAAAAACAATTCAAAAGCTTGTGCGCTCTAATGCGAAGCGTAAAAATTGAATTTTTTTTTGGTTTTTTTTTTGAAAAATTGAGGGTAGAATTGAATAATTGACAGAAATATACACCCCGAGCCGCGACGTGTCCGCGACGCAGTCAAAGACACTTTGTTCATTTTTCTAATGAACATATATGCTCTAATATGATATGAAGTGTCATTAAAATGGGTTAAAATAGAGTCAAAAATAGAACCTCAATATTTTCAGGTCCCCCTCACCAACCTTGAAAACTACCTGGCTGCTCTTGAAGTCGGCTACTCCAAACACAACAATCCTTATCACAATATCATTCATGCTGCTGACGTCACTCAATCCTCTCATTTCATGCTCTCCCAGACCGGTTTGGCCAACTCGCTAGGTGATCTAGAACTGTTGGCAGTGATTTTCGGCGCGCTAATTCACGATTATGAACATACGGGTCACACCAACAATTTTCATATTCAATCACAGTGAGTTGACAAAAAAAAAAAAGAAAAAAAAAGAAAACTGACCCATGTGGGGTTCGATCCAGTCACCTCTTGATTCAAAGGCGCGCACGCTAACTACTTCGCCAAGTAGGACATGTTGTGGGCAAGGCTAAATTGCGAAGATAAATCTACATCAAAAAATCATTTTCAGGTCGAATTACGCAATGTTGTACAATGATCGAAGTGTGCTCGAGAACCATCACGTTTCTTCGTGTTTTCGGTTGATGAAAGAGGATGATAAGAATATTTTGGCTCATTTGACGAGAGATGAATATAAGGAGTTGAGGAATATGGTGATTGAGATTGTGTTGGCAACTGATATGTCCACACATTTCATGCAGATTAAGACGATGAAATCGATGTTGAGTCTACCAGAAGGGTTAGTGAATTTCTATAGAAAAAATTGTGCGCGAATTGCATTTAGGCCCCGCCCATTTAGACGCGCTCAAAAATAGACGTGTCCTATTAGATTACGGTATTTTACAGTGGAGCGAACATTGTCTTTCTCACTAGAATATTGTGTAGTTCTCTTGGAAAGTATCATTATCGTGATGAAAGCACACTTTTCTTAAACTTACGTGTTCCTTTAAAAAATGTGTTTTTCGTTTTTTAAAAGGAACATTGAAGTAACCGGAATACTCGTATGTTCCTTTGAATTATGGTATTTTTTCATTTTTCATTGAAAATCGATAAAAAACATTCTACGAGTGAAGTACACGGCTATGGTGTCCCTGATTACGGTAATTTAAAGGAACACAACTGTTCCTAGAAAACGTGATAAGACCTACAAGTATTCGTGGTAAGACCAACTGACGTGTTCCTTTGAAATTTTTAGATTTCTTGTTTTTTAAAGGAACATTGAAATAAGCTTCAAACTGGCATGTTCCTTTAAATTATTCAAGTTTTTTTTTCAAAATAAGAAAAATAAAGATTGTTCTCCGAGAGAACTACATAGACTGACTACTGTAACTTAAAGGAACATATTAATTTTTAGTTAGAGTGATAAGACCCACTACAGTGAACTAGAATACCTTGTTTGAATCACCAACCCACAAACTTTAATGTTCCTTTAAATTATGGTAGTCTTTCAGTTTATCCTCCGAGAGAAGTACACAGGTTTTCTTGTGAAGCAAAAAAGTCCCTGACTAGTTCAAAGGAACATATACATTTTCAGCAAGCGTGGTAAGACCCACAGGTTTTCATGGTATGTTCCTTTAAATTATGGTAGTTTCTCAGTTTTTTTTTCGAAAAAGAGAAAGAACATTCTGTTCTTCGAGAGAACTACACAGCAAAAGCATACTGTGAATCAAACAAGTTCCTGACTACCGTAATTCAAAGGAACATAATAATTTTAGCAAGCGTAATAACCACCACCACATTTACCTAGAAACGTTTTTTTATGTGTTCCTTTGAATTACAATAATAGCGTTTTGAAGTCATTTGGTTTTTTTTTTTTTGAAAATCAATGTTCGGCGCTCAAACACATGAGAGCGTGGTAAGACCAACCCTCAAAATAGAGATGTTCCTTTAAATTACGGTACTATTCCAGAATTGACAAGAACAAAGCGCTCTGCCTCATTGTCCACGCTTGTGATATCTCCCACGCCTCCAAACCCTGGAACCTCCACTCCCGCTGGACCGAAGGGGTCCTCGAAGAGTTCTTCCGTCAAGGTGACCTCGAGGCCTCAATGGGTCTTCCCTATTCGCCTCTCTGCGATCGTCACACAGTCCACGTGGCCGACAGTCAAATCGGTTTCATCGATTTCATCGTCGAGCCAACTATGGTGATTTGTGGTGAACTTCTCGTCAAAATGGTCGAGCCATTGGTGTCACTCCCACCAAGTGATTCACTATTCCCACCAAGTGTTGATGGTGAAGACAAATCGCCGAGCAACGCGTTGTCACCACTTCCTGATCAGTAAGTTATTGCATGATACACGACGAACTAACATGATTCTAACCTGTTTACCAATTTCTACGTATAGTTCTAGGCGCAACTCGTCTGTGTCGCCGTCGTCGATTCGAAAGATTCCGCTGAATTATTCCGGAAAATTGGACATTCCGATACCGTGGATGAAGTTCCTGCATGAGAATAAGGCATCGTGGAAGGAGCGCGCTGTTAAAGGTACGATCGAGACCTACATGTCCCTTTAAAGTACCGTACCTGGCATTATATTTCAGTGGAGCGAACATGTTAAAACCCTAAACTTGTTCGCTCTACTGCACTGGATTGTTGTGTAGTTCTCTTGGACAATACAGATAGAAGAGATTAATTGTTGCTTTAATCGATATGTTCCTTTAAGATACGATTTTTGGATTTTTAAAGGAACATATGAATAAGAATAGTTAACATTCTGCAAACTGATATGTTCCTTTAAATTAAGATAGTATATTTTCTCTTTGCAGTGATTTTTAAGCTCAAAACGAAAAATCTGACTACGGTAGCTTAAAGAAACATATCAGTGTTTATGCCAATAAACTAGGAAACTTTGCTTATATTGCCGTGTTCCTTTAAAGTACTGTATAACTGTTTTTTCTTCAAAATCAAAAAAAAAAAACGTTGTCCGAGAGAATTACAGAGCTTTTCAGTGATTTTTTGGCGCAAAATAAAAAAAAAACTGATTACGGTAGCTTAAAGGAACATATGAACTTTAAACGAACGTGGTAAGACCCACACAACTTTTATTATATTGACGTGTTCCTTTAAACTATTTTTTTGAAAATCAGAGAAAAAAAATAATGTTCTCCGAGAGAAGTACACAGTTATGCTGTGGAGCAAAAAAGTTCCTGACTACCGTAACTTAAAGGAACATAAATTAATTTCGAGCGAGCGTGGTAAGACCCACTACAGTTTGTGCAGATTCTAGTGTTCCTTTAAATCACAGTAATACTATATTTTTTACCTCAAATTTTTCGTGGTAAAACCCACTATCAAAATTCACTTAAAATAGTGTGTTCCTTTGAACTATGGACGGTACTCCGAGAGAACTACACACTTAGAATTTGGGTGTGTTCCTTTAATTATGGTACTAAAATTTTTTGACCCCAAAATTTGACACGTGGAATTAAAAAAAACAACAAACTAAACAAACCAAAAAAAAACTTAAAATAGTGTGCTCCTTTAAACTATGGAACTCCGAGAGAACAATACGCAACGCGACCGCGACGCAACCAAAAACATTTCGTTTTTTTTTTTTGCAGAAGAAGAAGAGCGCAAAGCTGCCGAAGCGGCTGAAGCAGCAAAAGCCGACGAAAACAAGGAAAATGGTGCATAAACTGATCTTCAAATCCATAATTATTATAAAAAATGAATACATATGATTGATTGAATACTTTTTTATTTGTGTCCCGTAATGAAAATGTGTGTTTTTTTTTGTTTGAAACGTTCTACACTTGTTCTGGCAAACTAGAATATGTCGAATTGGCCGAATCTTTGATGAAATTCTCGACGAGACGAGAACAACAACGATATGAGATGACGATGAGGAATGAGTAGATTATTAGGATGATGTCTGCAAAAAGAAAACTCTCGTGGTGAGACCCAATTGACGTGTTCCTTTAAACTGTGTTCTTTTATTTTGTTCTCCAAGACAAATACACAGTTTTCCCATGACTTAAAGGAACATATACGTTTTTAGAAAACGTTGTAAGACCCACTACAAAACCTAGAAACATTTGGTTTACAATGTTGTGTTCTTTTAAATTAAGGTATTTACCTGATATAGTATTTCAGTGGAGTGCAAATTATTCTTTTCAATTTTTAAAAAGTAGAAATAGGCTTGTTCGCTCTATTGTACTGGAATAGTGTGTAGTTGTTTTGGAAAACAAGTCTTTCGTAGTAAGACCCATCTTTTCTTCAATTGTCGTGTTCCTTTAAACTGTGTTTTTTGTTCAAAATCAAAAAAATGAACACCTTGTTCTCCGAGAGAAGTACACAGACTACCATAACTTAAAGGATCATATCAGTTTTCCGCAAACGTGGTAAGACCCACTTCAAAACTTTGAACAATAGTGGCTACATATGCTCCTTTAATTTACGGTACATGTCATTTCTTTTTCAGTTTTTGAATGAAGAAATGAGCTTGTTCGCTCTATTGTACTGGGAGACCGTGTCTCTTGGGCAACAAATATTTCGCGGTGAGACCCGCTATAGCTTTTTGATTTCTTGTTTTTTAAAGGTACTTGAAAAAAATAATAACCAACAGTGTCCCTTTAAACTGACTCAAAGGAACATATCAATTTTTAATGTTATATGCACTAAAAAATTTGGCGTCGAAATGAGTAAACGACTTTTTCGCTGACTTACAGTATGCTTATTGTTCGCTTCGAAATATTTCTGCAAAATATTGTGCGCCTTTAATTTTTTTTTGTTGTTTGTTTCAAGGAACAATCAACTTTCAAAAAATATCTCGAAGCGAACAACGAGAATACTTTTCGACGCCAAATTTTTTTGCCTATTGAATATGTTCCTTTAATTCGTGATAAGACTCACTACAGTACAGTTATTGTAAAATTTGGGGGTGTTCCATTAAAAGCTAATTTTGACACTTGGATAGTATTCATCAAAAATAGGTCAATCTTACCTATCACAAAAGCAACGAGTAGAAATTCAAATAAGGAATCCGACGACATTTCATCAATAAGGAAATACATAATCGTCGACATGATTGCAATTGTCAAACTGCTCACAAAACCCACTACCAAGAAGAGGAAATCGAAAACGATGTGAAGAACGAAGAGGCTCCAACGAGGCACACAAATACCTGTCATGAAAGGGACCGCGGAGAAGAGCATGAAGAGACACCAGACATCGAATGCCATTCTTGCCATACAAATCGTCGAATCTTTCAATTTGCCGAGTTCATTTTCAAAGTGTTGAGGATCGTAGGGTCGTTCGGTGGTGGTTGTGAAGTGGTCGGGGGTCTGCCAGAGTTTTGGGTAACGAGTGTAGTCTTTGACGTAGATCTGGAAGAATAAATAGGTTTGTGTATGTTGACGCCGAACTAGTCACACACTACGTCGAAATGATATATAAATTTATTGAAACGTATTTTTCCCAGTCTTGAAATTACGACCTGTTTTATTTTTTTTTCGAGTCTAGAGCACTGCCAGAGCACATCCTGAGAATAAAAATGTGCTGATCAGTCTCCGTGGCCGATTGGTTAGCATGCGCGTCTTTTAATCCTATGATGAGCTCAGGTTCGGTTCCCCATTGCGACAAATTTTTTTTTGTTTTTTTTTCGAACAGAGATTACTGTTTTTCGACCTTCCAATGAGCTCTAAAACTAACTTAAACAATTTAGAGAGAGTATCTGAAGTTGGAAAAAAAATTAAAAATGTTTGACACATTGAGGAACTATTAAAATATTTCGAAACGTACTTATCCCAGGTTTTTTGAAGAACTTTAGTTTCTGAATCAACTCTCGAAATTAGGACCCGTTTAGTTGTTTTTTTTTTGAACCTAGAGCACTTCCAAAGCACATCCTGAGAATAAAAATGTGCTGATCAGTCTCCGTGGCCGATTGGTTAGCATGCGTGTCTTTTAATCCTACGATGAGCTCAGGTTCGGTTCCCCATTGCGATAAATTTTTTTTTTGTTTTTTTTTCGAACAGAGATTACTGTTTTTCGACCTTCCAATGAGCTCTAAAATTAACTTAAACAATTTAGAGAGAGTATCTGAAGTTGGAAAAAAAAAATTAAAAATGTTTGACATATTGAGGAACCAAACCAAGGACTCCGCGTCTTCATTAGCTCAAAAGGCAAGTTTCCAAGAAATATAGTCAAAAACATGAATTTAGCTCCTCTGTGATGACTACACACAAACACTACGCGCAATTGCACACAAAACAACAAATCTGACGCCTACGAAGTTTTTTTGTTGGGGTTTTGAATATAAGAGATTCGCATTTTTTAAAAATTAAAAATGTTTGACACATTGAGGAACTATTAAAATATTTCGAAACGTACTTATCCCAGGTTTTTTGAAGAACTTTAGTTTCTGAATCAACTCTCGAAATTAGGACACGTTTAGTTGTTTTTTTTTTGAACCTAGAGCACTTCCAAAGCACATCCTGAGAAATTGACGAGATTGAGAGAGACGCAGAGAAAAGTTCTCCGAGAGAAGTACAATATAGTGAAAATTTCCATGGCCGACTGGTTAACAGGCGTGTCTTTGAATCGAACGACGGCGCCGAGCTCTGGTTCGATTCCCCCACGCGCCAAAACTTTTTTATTTATTTTTTCTTTTTTTTTTCAAATTACAGTTTAATGTGTTTTCGAAACTCAAAAATGTATTCAAAATATTTGCGAGAGTGTATTTTTTAGTATCTGACAAGAGAACGTTGTAAAAAAATGTAATTTGAAAAAAAAAATAAAAAAGTTTTGGCGCGTGGGGGAATCGAACCAGAGCTCTGCGCCGTCGTTCGATTCAAAGACACGCCCGTTAACCAGTCGGCCATGGAAATTTTCACTGTTCTACTTCTCTCGGAGAACTTTTCTCTGCGTCTCTCTCAGCCTCGCAAATTGCTGTTTTTCATTGCGCTGACATGACGTGGTATCTGAAGTTGGAAAAAAGTAAAAAGTTTGACACATGGATGAACTGAACCAGGCAGACACGTTAACCAGTCGGCACTTTTCATTTCGCTGACATAATGTTGCAGTTTTCCGGGTTTTCAAAAATGAAATCAACAAACATGAATTGATGACTGTGCTTATACACATTACACGAAATTGCACACAAAACACCAAATCTGACGCCTAAAAAGTCTTTTCTGTCGGAATTACCCAGCCCGAGAAAAGTAACACGAAGTGTCGGAAAATTGAAAATGTGAATCATTTTTGATCTACAATCTGTTTTCTCTATTTCTCCTTCTAACCCATACTATTTCTCTGATATAAAAAATGTGCCATGACAAAAAAAATTTGATATATGAAAAGCTCAGTGAAAGTTTTTTTTTTTGGGTTTTTGGAAATCTACTGGCAATTCTTCAGTCACTTAATTAACTAAATATTCTCGGGGAAAAAACGGCAAACGTGTCGCAAGGCTTTTCCCTTGTCGCAAGCTTGCGGCAGTTTGTCGCAAACTTGCGACACATTTTTGTCTGGCGCAAGGGTGTCGCAAGCCGTGCAGTAGTTTTGCTGCTAGATGTCGCAAAGCTTGCGCCTATTGGCGCAAGAACACCGCAAGCCTTGCGACAGCCGAATGTCGCAAGTTCGCGACAAACGTCGCAAGCTTGCCGATTTTTCCCCGAGTTATGAAATGTATTTTGACCCACTCACCGTTTCGGTATCCGCATCATTAACCTCCTCATAAAACGGCGCATCTGACGAGCTGAGCGATGGACTTCCAATATACACCGGTGGACTCTGTCTTATCGTAGTCATCGTCGCTTGCGTCGTCGGCTGATACGATGTCTCTCTCACTATCGGAATCGCCGATCTCACCACTTCAACCTGCGTCCTCTCCGGCTCATGATACGTCACAACCTTGGGCTCGTCTACCTCAACAATATCAATCTTCTCCGAGTCAAGTTTCGTGACCTGCGTGGTTTTCGGGGCCATAAATGTGGTGAACTTGATCTCATCCATCTTCCACATATTCTTCGTCTCTTCCGAAATTCGAATAGTTTCATCAGAATCTGGAGCAGGTGTTGGTTTCCTGGTCGCCTTTTGCATTGGGTACCCACGAATTTCTCCCTGATTTGAGAACTTTGGGTCATTTGGATCGACCACTCCATCAATCCAACTTGATTTATGAGGCGGTCTAGGGGTAATGCTTGTTGTCAACGATGCTCCGCTGAATAGATGACGTGGATTCTTGGTAGTTTCTGTGATGATAATGGAGACATCCTCTGTCAAGTTGAACTTCTTATGATTGTTGTGTCGATGCTTCTTTTTGAGCTTCGATTTCTTTTTGTCATCTTTGACCTCCTTTTTAGATGGTGCAGGAGTTGTAGTTGTTGTTGTCTGATTGGCGGCCATGGCTTCTTCCAATAACTTTTTCTTCATTTTCTTCAAACCTTTCCCCTTCTTCTTTTTTTTATTATTATTATTATTCACATCTTTCAAAATATTGAAATCGGTCGGCGCCTCATTTTCCTCACCCCCATGACGGGATTTTATCTTGGACACGTAGATTCGAGGCGAATCGGCAATGTCGATTTCCATGAATTGCTCCTCATCGGAGCCGACCTTCTCCACACGGTTGCGGATTGTTTTCATTCTGCAAAAATATTGCTTTTCTTGGAAAACAGAGCGAGATGATCTTGGTAATTCTCACTCATTTTGTTTGTTGTTGTGTGGTGTAGTGGCGAACGCGTTTGCCTCGCGATATTTTGCACACCGAGGGTTCGATCCCGTTGTGCGACATTTTTTGTTTTTTGTTTTTTTTTGTTTCAAAAATAAATTTCTAGTACACCAGAAACGCGTCAGTGAACTACTCAAACAGAGAAAGCGCCAACTGAACACTTGACGCGTTTTGAGATACTTGATAAAATGTTGGCCAAATTCTTGTAATCTGGAAAATAGTCAGAAAAATGCAGTCCAAGTGAGTAAAATATAGAGTATACACCGTAATTTAAAGGGACATATGTACTGCATTCTTAGACTGAAAATTACTATAACGATTCAAAGGTGCATGTCGATTTTTTTTTAAGTTTAAAGGTACATGTCGATTATTTTTTCATTTAAAGGCACATGTCTAGTTTTTTAAAAATTATTATAAAAGTACATGTCAATTTTTTTTCTCAATTTTAAAGGTACATGTCCATTTTTTTAATTCAAAGGTACACTCCTTTGTTTTATTTAAAGGTACATTTCCATTTTTTCGAATTTAAAGGTACATGTCCATTTTGTTTTGATTTAAAGGCACATGCCTATTTTCTCCAAAAAAAAATTATTCTTCTTTCGTTTTCTCCCTCATTAACTAAACACGCGACGCACGACCGCAACGCACGTGAAATTGATCACGAATTTTCTTTAAAAATTTAATAATTTCAAAAAATAGAGTGAAGCTTTGTTTTGTGAAAAAATGGACATGTATTTATCTTTAGAGCTTTACGGTTATAACCATTAAAGACATACGAGCGTGGTAAGACCCACTACAGTACTCACTTCACAATTCCATCTCCCTTCAAAGGTATCAATTGTGTATTCGTCAATGTCACCATAGTTGAAAGGGGTAGATCATCATCCACTTCATTCACATCTTCTTCTTCTTCTTCTTCATTATGGACTATATTATTTTGCTGTCTTCGAAAAGTCGGTGGAAGTGGGCCAAAATCCAACTTTGGATCGATTTTTGGGCTCTCCACGTTTGTCTCATTCAACTTCATTGAACCTAGAAAATCAATATCTTTTAAGGGTCCCAATTTCGAACCTTCTTCACGTCATGTCAGCATGCAATTGACGATATTGAGAGAGACGCAGAGAAAAGTTCTCCGACAGAAGTACAATATAGTGAAAATTTCCATGGCCGACTGGTTAACGGGCGTGTCTTTGAATCGAACGACGGCGCCGAGCTCTGGTTCGATTCCCCCACGTGCCAAAACTTTTTTATTTATTTTTCTTTTTTTTTCAAATTACAGTTTAATGTGTTTACGAAACTTAGAAATGTATTCGAATTATTTGCGAGAGTGTATTTTTTAGTATCTAACAAGAGAACGTTGTGAAAAAATGTAATTTGAAAAAAAAAAAAATAAATAAAAAAGTTTTGGCGCGTGGGGGAATCGAACCAGAGCTCGGCGCCGTCGTTCGATTCAAAGACACGCCCGTTAACCAGTCGGCCATGGAAATTTTCACTGTTGTACTTCTCTCGGAGAACTTTTCTCTGCGTCTCTCTCAGCCTCGCAAATTGCTGTTTTTCATTGCGCTCACATGACGTGAGCTTACCATAATAAGGTTTCCTGTTAGTTCGATCGTTTATCACCTCTGCATGGGGTTTTTGCGAAGATTTTTGATTTGGTGTAAAATTTCGAGGATCTGTATCACCGCCACTGAAAGAATTATTGATTTTTCTAATTCGTCATGTAGTTTTCTCTGACAAGGGAGATGCAAATAGGTATTAACGGACTTTGGAATGAGACATATGTCATTCGATAGAATTTTTCATGCTGATCAACATCCCACTTCTAACTTTTGCAAAACTCTGCGCGGAAAGCTGAAAATTGAGCTCAAAGTTTGCTCTGAAAACCTGAAATATCTTTTCGAAATTATATGTTTTCAATAGAATGAGGTTCTTTGACATTAAAAGAA
Source organism: Caenorhabditis sp. 38 MB-2015 (assembly GCA_900536415.3). Lineage (NCBI taxonomy): Eukaryota > Metazoa > Nematoda > Chromadorea > Rhabditida > Rhabditidae > Caenorhabditis > Caenorhabditis quiockensis. Next base: position 133,265 of record LR548904.1, read on the forward strand.
CGCTGGGAACATTAATTTTCCACAAAAATCCGGTTGAAACGCTAAAAAATAAGTTTTTTAAAAGTGCAAAAAAAATATGTCAACAAAAACGTGAACTTTGTTGTGATTTTTTCATTTTAAGCATTGTTATTAATACATGTAGGCAGAGCTGTTGAAATGGAATGTACCCCAGATGGGCTTCCCAGATTAACTGGGAAGAATGAGTAAATTTTATCACGTGGGAAATTCCAAATAAACATTACCATCCCATGGGAGCCCAGGTGGGCTTTCTTTTTTCTTTCATTTCTTAAAAAAACACTAATTTTTTCATGAAATGAACAAAAAAACGACCAATACGTCAGAAAAAGAAATACAAACGTGAACTTTTTCAAAAATTTACAAAAAAAATTTCCCAACTGGGAAAGCCCACCCACCCCAGTTTATCTGGTCATTTCTTGAAGTGGGATGGGATGGAATGGGCATTTCTATCTGGGCTATCTGGAGCCCACATTTTTCCCATTTCGACAGCTCTGATGTAGGTTATCGTAAAAAACAGAAGACATTGATTTTCAACTTTCCACGCAGAGCTTTGCAAAAGTTAGAAGCGGGCTGTTGATCAGCATGAAAAACTCTATCGAATGACATATGTCTCATTCCGAAGTCCGTTAATACCTAGTTTCATCTCCCTTGTGAGAACTCACAACATTGTCCATCGCTTAGTTCGAAAAAGGAGGGAAGAAGTGTCCGAGTCCCATGCTGTGCATCGGAAGTCGAATGTGTCGTATTCTCGAATAACCCAAGCTGAGATTATGGCACATTTGATGAGGATGATGAGAACCAGGACGATTGCAATCGGACAACCGTAGTATAGGTTGTCTTTTCTGGAACACGAGAATGATAATTAGAGACCACATAGTTGTATTAATTGATTTTTGTGAAACGTATTCTCAGGGGTATACATACAAATAATGACTTAAAATAATGTGAAAAAAATCTGGAGTTTTTTGACGAGACCTATATCAATCGATAGATTTTTGGACGCTGATCAACGTGATGCTTTTAATTTTTGCGAAACCAGTTCCCTAGTGCTGAAATTTCAGCTCCAAAGTTTGTATGAAACGAAAAACCCTGTATATATGTAGAAGCAATTTTGAGGTCTGGGGCCTAACTATAGGGTAATCCAGTATGAAAAATAATCCTGGAATATTTAGTTTCGTCAAAAATCTCAAAATTAAGCTGAAAATTTTGAACCAGGAAATTATTCGCAAAAAAAAACAGAAAAACTTTCACGTTTTTATTATTTCTGTCTGTCCGTTCACATTTCTTTTTGTCGTAATAGAAAAAATGCAACTTTGCTGGAAGTGCTGTAATTCTTCATTTCTATGCAAAACTGATCATCTAGATGTGTTCAGGGGGAAAAATAACCCTATAGACTAGCTCAATATCCCATATTTGTTAGTTTTTCATGGTTTTTCGAGCATTTTTTGTATTTTAAGTGTAAGATGTAAGGCTAAAAATTGGGACTAGGGTATCCGTTTCGCAAAAATGAACAACGGGACATTTTCGTCGAAAAACTCCAGATTTTTTCACACCATTCCCTTGTTAGAGCATTCATGTCGTATCATGTACTCTTCTTTATGAATCAGTGAGATTGAACATTGAAAATACCCAAACATAAAAAACCGTGTTGCCAAACTAGGTTCTGTCAATTCTCGAGGATCACGAAGTCAGAATCATGCTAAAATGAAATCGATGAGCCTTTTGAAATTTGTTGAACTAAAATACGCTCAATTACTATTAAACTTGCACCCTAATGATCTATGAAAGTGTTTTGAAACGTATTATTTCCGCAGTTCAAATATGTTGTCCGAAATTACCAAAAAAGAAAGTGTGAAAATTTTTGTCATCGTGTATGTGCGCGTAAAGTGTATTTGGAAAGCCAGAAACGCAAAACATAGCAGACAACACCACCCGGATACAGTCTGCTACAACGATTTTTGAAAGATCAACAAGGCTCAGTTGTTCAAAGTGGATCTGTTGATAATTGTTATTTTCCGTCTAAATTTTTTGATATAGTTTGTGTTAAATTTGTTGAACTGAGATACGCACGAATACTGAACAAATAACACTTCGACAATCATTTAAAGTGTTTTGAAACGTATTTTTAGAGTGGAAGTTTTCTAGCGTTGTTCGTGAATAAAATGGCTAACATGAAAAATAGGGCTTTTAAAAAACTATCTATTCTAAAATTAACATGTCATTTTCATCGTACACGACCGTATAAGTCCTTACAAAACCGTTCAAGACAGTACACACAATCGTACGAAGCAGTACAAGAAAGTACAAGACCGTACAATGCCGAACAAAGCTATGTAAGACCGTACACAACCATGCAAAGTCTTACACGACCGTATAAGACCTTACAAGACCGTTTAAGACAGTACACGATCGTACAAAGCAGTACAGGGCGGTACACGACCGTGCAAAGTCGTACAAAGTCGTACACGACCGTATAAGACCTCACAAAACCGTTCAAGACAGTACACAATCGTACGAAGCAGTACAAGATCATACACGACCGTATAAACCACACAACGCAGTACAAGACCGTCCAATGTCGTATAGGACCGTACAAGAACGTACACGATCGTAAACGGCCTTAGAAGACAGTACAATGTCGTACAAGACCGTACAAAGCAGTACGAAACCGTACAATGCCGTATAAGACCGTACACAACCACGCGGAGCCGTAAAAAACCGTACACGGCCGTGCAAAGTTGTACACACAACCATACGATACCGTACGAGTACGTATAGAAATTAAAAAAAAACCCATAATCATTTAGAAATTTTCAAGTCGTTATGTTTTTGGAAATTCAAAACTGCGCGACAACTTTGATAAGACTGAAAATTTTCGTATTTTTTACCAAGTTTTTTGACGTCGAGGTAAATGAAATTCCAACCAATCGGATTTGTTTTTTTGAGTTGAAAACTTTTAAAAAATTTGAAACGTAGAGTTTCGAGGATTTTCAAAATCGCAGAAGAAAACTCTCACCTCTCATTCTCTCGTCTCAAAATAGTTCCAGCCTTTATATCAATCACTTGTTGCTTCGGACACATTGGCGTTGTTGGCAAATGTGACTCATCCATCCTTTTTTTGTCGTCGAACTCAACAAAAACGTCACATATGTATAAAGAAGTGCTGAAATTGTATATTCTCGAATTGCAAAAAATAGAGAAAAAAGTGGAGAAGAAGATCATAAAAGAGATTAGGTAACTCAGCAAAAAAAGTTTGACGTATATTTTTTAGCTAGCTTAAGAAGAGGTCGAAAATGAGGGAGACAAAAAATTAGGAAAAAAAATTTCGACCCACTCGGGGATCGAACCCCTGACCATTCGCACCACAATCCAAAACACATGCGGTGCGCTTTCTTTCACACGTTGCAGATGCCTCCTATTTTCCCTTATATACTTTTTCAGAAAAGGTCGAAAATGAGAAGAGGGAAAAATCAAGTTTCCAAAAAAAAAAACAAAAAAAAACATTTTTCGCTTTTCCTCTCTATGTTTTTTCCGCTTTGGGACCATTGTTTTTGGAAACTTTTTTTCGGGTGTTCTTTTTTTTCGAACAAAGAAAAAAAAAATGATTGAGAACAGCGAGAATGAGAGGAAAAATAGTGATTTGACTTGGCGGATCAATTCGACTGGAAAAAAATAAACGCGACTACTGAAATTATATATTCAGCAGAAGACGTTTTTCAGATGGAAAACATGGAATTATCTGAAAAAAAAGAATCTTGGAAGTTGGAATATTACATTTAGCTGAAAGAAAAAATAGATCTCTCTCCCTTATATAAGAGAAATTGAGAGGGGGCTGCAACGTGTGAGCGATAGCGCAGTGGTAGAGCTCTGGTGTCGGGTGCAAAGGGTTAGGGGATCGAGTCCGAGGCTGGTCGAAATTTCTTCTTTTTTTTTTTTGGAACAACAACTAATAAATCAAAAATTTGATGGGTTTTGAAGCCTACAATTTCGAAGCACATATTTTACTGATTTTACCGAAAAATACACAGCAAAATTGAGAAATCTAAAATTCAAAAAAAGTTGAAAAAAAATACAAGTTTAGGGAAAACCCACGTGTCAATTGAATTTTGGCTGCAAAGATATATATTTTTTTTAATATAAAAGTTTGAATTTTTCATCTGGAACCTGTATTTTTTTAGAAATCTGGTTTTTGCCCAAAAACAGATTTTATATATATTTTTACAAAACTACAAATTTTTGTCTTCAAAGGATTTGAAAATTCAACATTTTTGTAGTAGAAAATCGCATTTTCTCACTGAAAATTCAAAATCAGAGAAACGAGCTTGTTTGCTCCATTGAGAAGAAACAATTCGTTTTGAATACGGTTTGTAAAATTAACGTCAAGTTGTGTTTTGTGTGCAAAAACCATGAAAATGCGGCACAACACGTATTTCGGAAAACGTGTTTTTAACTGTCTGTGTGTCTTTGAAAAACTATAGTAACACACTCAAAAAAATATTTTTGCAAGATTTATCCACCAAAAATAAGCCATGTCAAGTAACTAAGTAAGTAGAAAAAGACAATGAAAATGGGCTAAAAGTAAAAATAAGTGAAGTGATGCAGAAATTAGAGTAGTTCTTCTACTTCTACTTCAAAAAATAATACCTTTTCTACTCATTACTATTATGATCTTTTTTCTTATTTGTTTTGAACCAAGAAAAAAAATGGAATATTTTCATAGCCAAAGGGAATAATATATATATAAATGAAAGAAGAAGAAAAACTTCCCGTTTTTTTCGAAATAAAAGTTCTAAAAGCATATAATTGCTATGGGGTCGAAAATGAAGGTGAATCGCTTTTTGTTTCTTGTTTTGGAAATTTATTCAAAAAAAAAAAAAAAATTTTTCGACACAGCAAGGAATTGATCCTCTTACCTTTCACACCACAAACGAGAGCGCTACCACTACGCTATCTTTCAGTGTTGCAGCTCACTAGTAATTTTCCTTATATAATACAGAGAGAAAAAAATGAGATAGAAAAATGAACAACGAGCATTGTGCCAAAAAAAAAACGGGGAAAATAGCACAATTTTTAATGTCGTCCGCTTTTCAAAATAAGATTAGCTAGCTGACTGACAAAAAAAAGGAGGAATTCTTTCGTTATTTCATTGTTCATATATTTAAGGGAAAATATTGAAAATAAATGAAAATAACTTTTTTTTTTTTGGAATCGACAAATAAAAAAGTGCAGAATTAGTTGCATATTTGATGAGCTCTTTCTTTTTCTCTCTATTTTGCTGCCTGCGCCAATAAAAGGAGCCAAAAATGAGCAAAGATAAAAATAATGAAAATTGGAAATAGAAAATACACAAGTAAATATTATATAATATAAGGAAGAAAGAGTATAATATAAACACCCGTGGGAAAAAATCTCTTTTTTTTTTATACTACATTTTATGTATAAAAACAGAAAGTACAATCCATGGAAAATTGTTTTGAAACGGAGAAAAAAAAAACGCATTTTTTCACATTTTTTCTGGTTGGAAACACATTGGGGAAAAAAGCGAACACATGTTTAACCCGATTAACGGTTTTTCACAGAATTTGAAGAAAAAACAAGTAAAAACAAGAAGGCACGAAAGATGCGTCAAGGGGATGTTAACTGGCGCATTACTGGTGCATTGGGAATGCGTCAGCAAAATAAGGTTACGAAAAATGCGCCAGTGTAACATGATTTTTCAAAAGTTAAAAAAAAACGTGTCAAGATTTTCATTGACGCATTTTTTGTGCACGTTTCTAGTGCACCAAGAATGCGTCAACAAATTACGGCGTATTTCTGGTGCACTAGAAATGCGTCAACCAATCATGACATAATTGACGCCAGTATGTTATTGACGGAATTTCAGTGTACATAGAATGCGTCAACAAAATTACTCAATGCTTCGATATGCTCCAACAAACTAATGATAAAAGTATTACTGACGCATTTCTAGTGCACTAGAGTGCAACTTTTACTGACGCATTTTTGGTGCACGTTTATAATGCACCAAGAATACGTCAACAAATTACATCTAAATGTTTAATTGACGTATTTCTTGTGCACTAGAACTGCGTCAACCAATTATGACATAATTGACGCCAGTATGTTACTGACGCAATTTCAGTGCACATAGAATGCGTCAACAAACTGAGGATAAAAGTATTACTGACGCATTTCTGGTGCACTAAACTTGATTTTTACTGACGCATTTTTGGAGCACACTAGAAACGCGTCAATGAATGACTTTGAGATTATATGTTATATATAGAAACAAAAAATCTTCGAAGTTCTCTTGACGCATTTCTTGTGCACTAGAAAAGCGTCAATGAAACATACATGATCAAAGGTTTCACTGGCGCGTTTCTGGTGCATGTCAAGTACGTTGACGTATTCCTCGTGCGCCAGAAATGCGCCAACAAAATCCCGCCAACTTTTTGTTGACGCATATTCTCGAGCAAACTCAAAACACGTTTTTTCTGTGTTTCCACAAGAATTTCCAAAAATAAAACCACCTCAAAAAGTATGCATGGTGTATTTTGGGTGAATAAATGATGTTTCTGGCCCTACTTTTTGACAAAGCCCAAAAAAGTTCAAAAATCGTCCATTAACTGACGCATTTCAGGTGCGCTCACCTGGAAATTCAATGTTTATTGTCTATAGAAAAAGTAGCAAAGAAAAAAAAGTTTCGAAATCGAGAAAAAGCCCGAGGGCACAGCCGGCAAAAAAGGATATGCCTGGGAAAATAAACAAAAAAATAGAGATGGTTTTGAATTTCAACCGCCGCTATCAAATGACTCCCACTTTAATGCGTATATAGTTTTTGCGCGTGAGCAGGAAATGAGTTTTGTTGCACAAAACTAAAAAAATTTTTTGAGCAACACAAAAAGTTGCTCCTAATTGAGGTAGTTTGTGCGTGTGCAAAATGTGTGCTGCTCAAACAAAGCCGAAAAAGGAGAGACACACATTTTTGGAACCATGCACAAATATAATAATAAATAATATGTCACAAATTTGGTACATTCAGCTGGACTAATATTTGTGGAAGAAGGGGAAAGGAGACCTGTGGCTACTACCAGGCGAAAGTAAAAAAAATGAAAAAGATTTGAGAGATGGGTGGGATCGAACCCGGGTCGCGGGATTGCAAGGCATCGCTGTCCACCACTACACTATCCTGCCACGTAGTTCAGTCCAGACAAACATTCGATATATGTTTGTTGAAACCTAAATTTGACAATATCTGAGAAATAATATGCTTTTGCTTTTGAAGTTTGTTTTTCGTTTCGAATAAAAAAAGAGAAATATTTTTTGAACACCTAGCGACGTCACAATTAGATGAAAAATCAGAGAACTGAAAAATGGGCGGCTGAAATTCGAATTTCCGGGTACTTCTGAATTCACAAAAATTAACAATCAAAGCTTTTTCAGCGTGTCAACTTCAAAAAAAAAAAAGAGAAAAGAATTCCGTCGAGCCGGATTCGAACCAGCGACCTAAGGATACCCACAGACTCTACAGTCCTCCGCTCTACCAACTGAGCTATCGACGGTGATAGCGAACAAATAGAAAATGATGTAGACTATTTGGTGGAGAAAAGCTGATAAAGCCCCTAGTATGTTTCTTTAAAAGAAAGAAAAAACTTGATTCCTCAAAACAATTCCAAAATTACCTCAATCAGTTGATTTATCTAATTATAAATCTCCCAAAAAAAGGGCAACATGTGAAAAAAAAATCGGGGGCGCTCGCATTAAAAAAACCTTGCTAGTAGTTCCTGCTTTTCCCCCAAAAAAAAAGTGAGAGGAGGCGTTCCGGCCGGAAGTCACTAATTGCTCCATCTGAGCACATCTTTTAGGCCTGTCTGCTTCTGCTTCTGCTTTTGAACGAAAATAACAACAAACAAAATGAGACTAATAAAAAACATGGTTTCTGCTTTTATTTTTGGTTGCTAAGTGAAGTGTGTGAAATTATTCAGCTTTCCAAGTCGACCGGACTCATTCGCTGGAAAATGACAGTTTTTTTTCGGTTGGGATATTTTAGTTTACATTTATTACCTCATTGGATTTTTGTTGCCAAAATTCTTTGGCTGCCACGTAGCGACGAGCACGCATTACAACGTAGATTGCGAGAAATTGTGCGCAGGTGAAACCGATCTGGAAAAAAAAAGAAAAGAATTGAGAGATGGGTGGGGTTGAACCTAGGTCGCAAGATTGGAAGGCGTCTCTCTTCACCACTACACTACTGGGTCACTTCTTTTACGCTAGATAAAAGTATACGATGTGTAACTGATGGAATACGTTTCAAAACTATTATAAGCATTAATGAATGAGTTTCAGAATGGTCTTGGGTTACTTGAGAAAGTGTGCAAATTGTCGTCACCGTGTGCACGTGAAGTGTATGCACAACTTTTGTCAAACGAAACAAGACAACCAAAAACCCGCGTTTTTGCAATAGAGCACATTTTATCCCAATTGGCTACGAAGAATGAGAATATCTCGGAAACCACTAGAGTTATCAAACAGTGGTCAATTACAAAATTGAAGATCTTGACATGATCTACAATTTTGTAATTGACCACTTTTTGATAACTCTTGTCGTTTCTGAGATATTCTCATTCTTCGCAGTCGCGTTGTAGTCAAGAATTCACAGTGAACCCGGACAAACAAAGTAGTCATGTGCCTTTAAAGTGGTTTCAATCAATAATGATCTCAGTTCAAATAAAGAGAACGTCATTTTAGATCTAATTCAAAATTTCAAAAAAAGTCGATAACATTTCAAAGCTATAACTATAATGACTGAAAGTAGATCGATCTCAAAAAAATCAAAAAAAAAAGAAGAAAAACAAAGTATTATAACAAAGTATTATAACAAATGGAAAATTATGAGAGAAGGTCTGTGATTCCACTATGTGAGAGTCGCTCATCGATGTCCCATTTCCTATTCACTACCATATTTTTGATTTGAAACGTATTTTATCAGGATTTTCCATTTAATAATCATCATGAATAAAACTTTTTGACAAAAGTAGATGTTGTTGTCAATCTTTGAAACCTTATCGGATTTTCTCATGGATGTTCTAGAAAAGCTGCAGATACTAGTTGAACTGTGCTGATGTGGACATATTCCTTTTTGTTATATGTGTAAATTGATTTCACATTTTATACTATATTTTAGATTTGAAACGTATCTCGAGAGGGTTTTTGAAATATGAAATTAAGATAGGATTAATCAAATTTAACTAATAAGTTTTTGATTTTTTACAGGAGAGTCTAATTTTCAAGAAATTTTTATTTGAAAAAATAAATTTGGGAACTTTTCTAGGCTATTGTCTGATTTTTTCGTATTCACAATACATTAAATATGAATTCATCATTTTATAGTTTTACAGATAATATTAAAAAATCTAATAGTTGTTCGACCGGTCAACTACGTTTCAAAATGAACATTAATCACTCGGGGGAAAATTGGCAAGCTTGCGACAGTTTGTCGCAAACTTGCGACATTCGGCTGTCGCAAGGCTTGCGGTGTTCTTGCGCCAATAGTCGCAAGCTTGCATCTAGCAGCAAAACTACTGCACGGCTTGCGACACCCTTGCGCCAGAAAAAATGTGTCGCAAGTTTGCGACAAACTGCCGCAAGCTTGCGACAAGGGAAAAGCCTTGCGACACGCTTGCCGTTTTTTCCCCGAGCACTTAGGTCCTCGGGGAAAAATCGGCAAGCTTGCGACAGTTTGTCGCAAACTTGCGGCAATTTGTCGCAAGGCTTGCGGTGTTCTTGCGCCAATAGTCGCAAGCTTTGCGACATCTAGCAGCAAAACTACTGCACGGCTTGCGATGGCTTGCGCCAGAAAAAATGTGTCGCAAGTTTGCGACAAACTGCCGCAAGCTTGCGACAAGGGAAAAGCCTTGCGACACGCTTGCCGTTTTTTCCCCGAGCACTTAGGTCCTCGGGGAAAAATCGGCAAGCTTGCGACAGTTTGTCGCAAACTTGCGGCAATTTGTCGCAAGGCTTGCGGTGTTCTTTCGCCAATAGTCGCAAGCTTTGCGACATCTAGCAGCAAAACTACTGCACGGCTTGCGACACCCTTGCGCCAGAAAAAAATGTGTCGCAAGTTTGCGACAAACTGCCGCAAGCTTGCGACAAGGGAAAAGCCTTGCGACACGCTTGCCGTTTTTCCCCGAGTCGTTATTTAAAATGTTAACTCGTCGTAAAACATATGTATCTAGTGTTGATAGTTTTCAGTTGAAACAGACAATTTTGAATAGTTCTCAGACGCAGTAAATCGCTCGAACACAATATTTTTCTAGTGCAAAAGATGCTCATCGATGTCCCGTTTCATATTCACTACCATATTTTTGATTTGAAACGTATTTTATCAGGATTTAGCATTTAATAATCATCATGAATAAAACTATTGGAAAAAAGTAGATGTTATTGTCAACATTTGAAACCCTATCGGATTTTCTCATGGATGTTCTAGAAAAGCTGCAGATACTAGTTGAACTGTGCTGATGCGGATATATTCCATTTTGTCACAGATACAAATCGATGTCACATTTTATATCCATTACTATATTTTAGATTCGAAACGTATTTTAAGAGGGTTTTTTGAAATTTGAAATTGAGATTCGATTAATCAAATTTAACTCAATCATTTTGAAAAAAGACTAACAATGAACAGTTTTTAGAGAGAGATTTTCAGGAAGAAAACTACAAACTACATTCTAGTTTTGGAAAACATTGCATCCGGGTTTCTTACATTCAAAATTTAATGAAAAACTCTTTGAAAACATGAAGAAAATTATTAGAAAAATTAGGCAAAACCGTACAGTGAACCTGGACAATCCCTTTAATATAGCAATTCGCAAATGAGCAAACTTGAGCCTAGTTGATTCGAAAAAATAGCCGACGATTGCCGTGTATTCCCAGACAACCCCTTTAATCAAAAAACTCAATGTGAAACAAATACATGTATACATATTGGTGTTGATTAAAAATCAGAGCAGTTACAGAATTAAGTTTTTGACATCGAAAAAATCACAGAATTTTGAAGATTACTCTGAAAGAGCACGGCTAGATTGTTTTCAGCGTTATCGCTAGTCATATCTTATGGATATCAGTGTACATATTTGTGTTTGGTACTATATTTTAGTTATTTGGATGGTATAGTTAAAATTTTTGACGAATAAAAAAGATATCATGATGATCAGGGGGTCAAACTCTATAACTGTACAAACCCTAACAGAAATTAGACTTACCTGAAAAGCGGTCCATCCTAAATCGAATACAATATTGCCAAAAACTTGTCGATGAATATCAAAAGCAAATGCGAAAAGTGTCAAAACCGTAAACACACAATTCAATATAAAATTGGTGACATAGAACACCAAAAACGGGGCGAATAACATCTTCTTATCGGCCCACAACCCGTAGAATAATAGAATATGACAAGGTAACCCGACGAGGAATGCGAATATCAGATCGATCACTTCGAGATGATCGATAAATGGGTTACGACCCATGCCGCGAGAATGATACAGGGAATAGCTGATGCAGAAGGCGATGGTGACACAGAAACCAATGGAGCATGCGATGTAGGAGCCGGCTTTGACGTGCACGTTGGTGCCGAAGAGACGGAACGCTTTGTCGTTCTCGCGGAATGTTACGACGTCAGAACCATCGAGTCTGGAAAAAAAAATTTTGCAGGGTGTGGGGTTCGAACCTGGGACAATTCAAAAACGAGCGCTCTACCGCTGCGCCACCGAGTAGATAGGGGAATGTGTGGTTTATAGCCAAGAAAGCAATGTTGAAGGTTTTTTTTTTCAAAATTGATTTTTTAGCTCTAAAGATTTCTAATTTCGCTTTAAAATTACGATTTTTATAATATATATAATATATAACTGATCTATATGAATAATTTTACAAAATAGAAAAGAGTTTCACAACAGGCGGGAATCGAACCCGCGAGCTTTCAATTCAAAACCTAGTGCGCTACCACTGCGCCACACACAACACATCAGAGTCACCTCTGTTATTGCCATAATAACAAACTCACTTTGTCTCAAACCGCGAATAATCCACATCCTGCTCCCGAATCAATCCTTGCAAAAAATAATGAAATTGTCCCAACTTTTCACGCAAACTCGACACAATTCCCGATGACATCAATGATTTTTTCTACAAAAAAACCAACGAAATGAAAAGAAAATAGGGTAGAAGGAAGGGGTTTACAACCAAACCAAATGGTCAAATCCGACCGGTTGGTTTTTGTCGGGTGGAGAAAACACAACAAAGATGTAGATAAAAAGTAAGAGAGAAAGAGAAAAGGCAAAAAAGACCGGTATATATATGTATATATATATATAAAACTGATCGATAATGAATGAAGGACGACAATCTTTGAAGGTGTTCACAAATGTTTTTTCTTGTCTTGGGTTGTTTTGTTTTGGTGGTCAGAAGGGAACCGGTTGAACGGGATGATTAGAAAAGGGATGTCAATATCAAGTGGTTAGGAATACAGAGATCATTTGCAGAAAGAGTTCTAAACGAATTCAAGGAGAGAGAGAGAGAAGATAACGACCCACTGTTCTTCATTAATTTCTCCGAAAATCAAAGAGGTCGTTCAAACGAGCAGCCGACATTTGTGGCGTTTGGCTGCCTGCTATGTTTTGTGTGTCTTTTTCATGTGTAAACTACGTAATTTCTATCACATGCAATATTACGTTTCAAAAATATCATATAAACTTTTTGTTTGGTATGCTTTTCAAATTGATAACTCACTTTCAGGACCAAGATCTGAAACTATCCGAATGCTGAAAAAAAAAACTCGAAGATCCATAAACAATGGTTCTACTTTATCTAAACTGGAAGTTAAGTCATTGTTTTTAGAGTTTCGTTTTTCAGAGAAAAAATCGAAAATGTTCTGGAAAAATGATTTAGATTTTCATTTTTGATAATTGAAATTTGAGTTCGGAAATGTTTATCAATGTGTAAGAACAGATTAACTCTAACAAGAGACAGTTTTGAGGAAAATATGGAGTTTTTCGACGACACATATATCATTTTATAGATCCTGAGACGCTGATCAAGAATCCATGATCAATTTCTGCCAACCGCTTCTCTGAAACTCTGAATTCACTTTATGGAGAATTTCCACAATTTAGAAATAGCTCGGTATCTCATTCAGAACTAACAAAGTTTTATTAGAAGGTTATCATTCTGACAAAGTTTAATGTTCCGAATTTTTTCCAATGAAAATTCTTCATCAAAATTCGGATTCGCGAAAATAAATGGAAATTTCTGAAAACTTGTTAAAACCTATTCGGCTTCGAATTTTATTCAGTAGATCAAAAATAAACGCATTGCAAAAATTATATGTTTTAAAAATATTGTAGGTCAAATTTTTTTTGAAAATATTTTTACAGTGTTACAAGTGATTTTTCGTCAAAAATGTTCCAGGGTTTCTTTTCATGCCGGAGAACCCTATAATACACACATTCAATCAAAAAAATCAAAAATTGGAAGAGAAAATTGACATTTCTGAGCAAACTTCGGCACTCAATTTCGAGCTTCAGAGAGGCGGTTGACAAAAATCGATCACGGATTCTTGTTCAGCGAGTCAAGATCTATAAAATGATATATGTCTCATCGAAAAACTCTATATTTTCCTGAAACCATTCCCTTGTAAGATATTGTTGTGAACTTTTGGTCCTTTATGCACAATCACTGGTAAAATACGTTTCAAAATTATTACAAGTTATTGGGCATGTTATTTGAAATGATTATTTTCTTCTCCATGCTTGGATATTTTGACAGGATACACAAATAGGAGAACTTCATCAGGTTCTGTGATATAATTTCGAAAAAATGGATTTTTTCTTTTTTTCCCAAACACGAAGAATCTTCATAGCGGCTCGGGGAAAAATCGGCAAGCTTGCGACAGTTTGTCGCAAACTTGCGCAAATTTGTCGCAAACTTGCGACATTCGGCTGTCGCAAGGCTTGCGGTGTTCTTGCGCCAATAGTCGCAAGCTTTGCGACATCTAGCAGCAAAACTACTGCACGGCTTGCGACACCCTTGCGCCAGAAAAAATGTGTCGCAAGTTTGCGACAAACTGCCGCAAGCTTGCGACAAGGAAAAAGCCTTGCGACACGCTTGCCGTTTTTTCCCCGAGGGATTCAACCAAATTCAAAACTAACACTAACAAGGAAATGGTTTCAGGAAAAAATAGAGTTTTTCGATTGAAGCTCAAAATTGGTCCCGAAGTTTGCTCAGAAGATGTCAATTTTCTCTTCCAATTTTTGATTTTTTGATTGAATGGGTGTACCAAAGGGTTCTTCGGCATGAAAATAAACCCTGGAACATTCATTTTTGACAAAAATCACTTGTAAAACTGTAAAAATATGTTAAAAAAAATTTGACCTACAATATTTTTAAAACTTATATTTTTTGCAATGCGTTTTTGATGGAGAATTTTCATTGGAAAAAAGAGAACCTTCCAATATAACTTTGTTAGTTATGAATGAGATACCGAGCTATTTCTAAGTTGTGGAAAACCTCCATAAAGTGAATTCAGAGTTTCAGAGAAGCGGTTGGGAGAAATTGATCACGGATTCTTGATAAGCGTCTCAGGATCTATAAAATGATATATGTCTCGTCGAAAAACTCCATATTTTCCTCAAAACTGTCTCTTGTTAGAGTTAATCTGTTCATAAACATTTCCGAACTCAAATTTCAATTATCAAAAATGAAAATCTAAATCATTTTTCCAGAACATTTTCGATTTTTTCTCTGAAAAATGAAACTCGAGTTTCAGAGAAGCGGTTGGCAGAAATTGATCACAGATTCTTGATCAGCGTCTCAGGATCTATAAAATGATATTTGTCTCGTCAAAAAAGTCCATATTTTCCCCAAAAAAATCCCCTGGAAAGCTTTTTATGTTCGTATAAATCGGTTTTTTGAGGAAAATAAATAGGACCAAGTTAAGTATTCGAACTTTGAACATCAAGAAACACACTTTCAATTTCATAAGAGCAGCGAACATTTCATAGGTTTAGTGGTTTTTAGGTAACCCTGGGGATGTAGGTTTCAAAAATATTTTATTATTTATTTTTTCTTGGTATATTGATCGTGTATATTGTAGGGTTGAAGTTATTAGACCAAAGAAGAGCAACCAATATGGCCTAGAAATCGAAATACGACAGTACTTTTTGAAAAATATCAAAGAAAAATAGGTTCTTGCGTTTTCTAGGACACTCTCTAATTTTTTCGTGTTCACAATACAACAATTGTTCTCATTTTTCTGGTTCCAAAAAGCATATTACAATTGTTTAGAAAACAGGGTGTTGGATCCTCAAATGATGAGCTAGCAGAATACACACAAACATAGCAAGCAGCCAAACCTCACAAACGTCGGCTGCTCGTTTGAATGAAAATGTGCAGGTTCTTTTGGTACTGTACAAAAAACTTATCCAAATTCTAGAAACGTTAACAATAATATTAAATACAAGAAGAACAATTAAGAAGAAAAGAAATAAGAGAGGAGGCAAAAGAAATTGGGAGGAAGAAGTGAAAAAAAATTGAGGGCGGCCAAGGTCGATCACAATTAATCTCGTGTTTGACCAAAAACAACAAATTTCGAACGTGACCTGGACAAATATCGATTGAGCCATGACAACGTCACCATTTATTTATGTGACTCGTTTGCCAATCGGTTGATCCTGAGAAAAAAAAGAGAAAAATATGTTACTTACATTATTTGTGATGATTTGGGTATTAACGATTTGGTTGGCTCAATTGTGCTCGAAATCCAAATCGGCTCAGCCCAAGACTGGAAGTGATAGTAATGGATCGGATCCGACGTGAGTTGAGCAAATCTACAACTGAGCTCTTTACAAGCTTTTTTCAGTGGAACAACATCGGCTATAGTTCAACCAGAAAACCCTAAGCTTTTTTCGAAAAGTGTTGAAAAAACAAAAAGCTCTGAGACGAAGAGCAGTGAGCCGTTTGTTCATGAATACTCTGCTCAACAACCAGATCAGCAAAGATCGATGAAAATGTATGAGCTCGACGCCACGCAGAAAGATGATCCGCATAAAAAAGGGGGAAAAGGGTTGAAGTTGGGGAATATGCATGGATCACAATCGGTGACGAATACGAAGAATCAGAAGAAGAAGGGGAAATTGGATCGGACTCAGAAATCGATAAAGGTAAGGTGTCGGGGAAAATAAGAGATGTTGAATAGCTCAGATTATTGACGTTTTTATTTGAAAAATTTCAATTCACTGGAAGTAACTTCAGATGTCATTCCAGCCTTTTTTGGCTGAAAATAGGTTTAAAAACACTAGTAGAAATAACATCTGAAGCAGAACATTAGGGTATCTAGAATGAGCAGCTCAACGAGCTCATTAGGTGAGCTGCTCAGAAACGAGCAGCTAGCTCATATGAGCTTGCTCATTTGATAGATTGAACGAGCAGAAATTACTCTTATCATAGAAAAAAGTGTGATTAGATGGCTCAGCAGGGAAGACATTTGCCTATTACGGAGTAGGTCTAGGGTTCGATTCCTCATGTCGGCGGAAAAGTTTTTTTCTTTTTTTTTTTAAAGAAATGTCAGTTTTAAGAACTCGGGATATTTTATCGGCTCCGCGACATTTCGAAACCGGACTTCTAAAAACCGGGTTAATTTTGAAGAACATGTTTGGAAATTTCCAACCAAAGGATTTTCTGGTATGGCGAACATGATGGTCATGTTTATTTTGCACCAAGACAGAGTTGCACCCAAGTTTTCACCTATTTTAGGTCCAAAATTGACTGACACAGGTTTTAATGAAATTCCACTAAACCTGTAAAATGTCGGCTGCTCTTATGAAATTGAGAGTCTTGATGTGCAAAGTTCGAATATTTGACTTGGTCCCATTTCTTTTCCTCGAAAAACTGACTATCCCAACGAATTTTCAGAATCTTAAAGACCCGAATTATACGATTTTGCACCAAAACAGAGCTCCACCCAAGTTTTCACCTATTTTAGGTCCAAAATTGACTGACCCAACATAACATTTCATAATAGTTACCTTCTTTAAAACGTTATCAAAACGTCCCCCATGGGTCATTAGATTTTTGGACCTAAAATAGGTGAAAACTTGGGAGAAGCTCTGTTTTGGGTGCAAAATAAACATCACCATGATGTTTGCCATATTCAAAAACCTTTTGTATCAACATTTGAACAAAATATTTAACAAATTTATCTGATTTCGAAACGTCGCGGAGCCAACCTGGAGCTTTGCACATCTTTATCAGCAGGTCGAAATCACAACAAAATCAATATTTTCATTCCAGACCGATGAAGTCAATGAGGATGACGACGATACATTCCAAGATGCACCATCGATTGAGATCAAGGGAGGATCGAGTGTCGAGTTCGAGTCACCTGCCAATAAATCGCATAAGAAGAAAAAAATCAGTCGGGAAACGGTGACAAGGGGGAGCAGAGAATTCACAGGTTCGAAGGCCAGTGGAGAGACGATCAAGAAGAGTAAAAAGTTGTAGATATGAATGAAAGAGTGAATGTTGTTTGTTTTGTTTGCTTTGAAAAGAACTTTTAAAAAATGACAGAGACCAAACATGGCTGGCAGCAAAACCCGGCAATTGTCGGTTGATTGTTTGAAAGACATTTTTGAAAGGGTTCAGTGGATCAAGTTCGCTCTATTGACAATGTTTTTATCATTGATTTACAGTCGAATTTTTAGACAACTGAATTGTAGTGAAGTATACTTATTGTTACACGTCATGTCAGCATGCAATTGACGATATTGAGAGAGACGCAGAGAAAAAGTTCTCCGAGAGAAGTACAATATAGTGAAAATTTCCATGGCCGACTGGTTAACGGGCGTGTCTTTGAATCGAACGACGGCGCCGAGCTCTGGTTCGATTCCCCCACGTGCCAAAACTTTTTTATTTATTTTTCTTTTTTTTTCAAATTACAGTTTAATGTGTTTTCGAAACTCAGAAATGTATTCGAATTATTTGCGAGAGTGTATTTTTTAGTATCTAACAAGAGAACGTTGTGAAAAAAAATGTAATTTGAAAAAAAAAAGAAAAAATAATAAAAAGTTTTGACGCGTGGGGGAATCGAACCAGAGCTCGGCGCCGTCGTTCGATTCAAAGACACGCCCGTTAACCAGTCGGCCATGGAAATTTTCACTGTTGTACTTCTCTCGGAGAACTTTTCTCTGCGTCTCTCTCAGCCTCGCAAATTGCTGTTTTTCATTGCGCTGACATGACGTGGTTAATCCAACCAGGTCATCCAACCAGAGAATGTATATGTAGTTTGAGCCGACGAAATAGCAGGTGAGAGAGTTTGAAACTTTTCAAAATTTGATCTACTTTTCGTTGGATGACCTACCTCGGATAGACAATATTTACCTCAGTTCACATTGCTTGTTTTTTTCAAAATAAAGTTTATGACAGTTTTGTAAAAATATTACAACACTTTAATCAGAAATATATTTGCCATTATTATCGACCACTTGTTGCCAACGTCCACCGAGAGAACGGATGCCTTTCGCAAAGAACTCGGCCGACTGCGACTCGAAACCTAAATTTCAAACGGTCATTTCTTTCTGAACAACCTAATATATACTTTTCGTTGGATGACCTACCTCTGATGAGCAATATGCTTCAGAATTCAGAATTCATAACCTTAGGGTTATTATGATAAGCTTAGAGGTGACGGTCATTAGTATACTTCTGGAAGTTCAGAACCATAAGAAAATCAATGGCGAGTATACGTTTCAAAATGTATTGAAACAAAAATTCAAAAAATAAAAAAGGATAGAGTCATAGAAGAAAAAACCAATTGAGATTAAACTGTAAGTACAAAAATTATGTCCCAAAAATATTGGGATATTATAGTTGACTCAACCCTAGGTATCAATCGAAGTGATCAGGTAATACCTAGTTTTTGAGCTAATGCACACCAAACCGATATGGACCTTCCTGACAATGGAATGGCTCCAGGAAAATATTGAGTTTTTCGACAAGACATATATCATTTTGTAGATCTTGACACGCTGAAAACGAATCCGTTATCAGTTTTTGCCGAAAGCAATTTTCAACACACATTTTTCAGCCTTGAAGTTTACATTGGAAAAGGAAAAATTTCTTGAAAAATGATCTACAAATATTGGGTAGTTAGCTATGTTACATTAGTTGCATAAGAATTATTATCCAAAATTCGATCGCTGCCATCGGGTTACTATATTTTTGTTTTTCAAATTTCAAGAACGAGAATTTTTCAAATGTTTAGAAATTGATCTATGGGGTAATTTGACCCGTAGAACTCGATTTTGATGTCAAAATCAGCAAAAAGTTCCTTTTAGATCGGAAAAATAGGAAATTATCAATAGAGCGCGTGTTACCCACTGAACTTGATTCATATAACCGATTGGCCTTTTTCAAAATGAAGTTTATAACATTTTTGAAACGTATATTTAGCAGGTTCAGATGGTTTCACAGCTGAAATTTTCAGAATTTTCTGATAATCGATAAAGATATTGAACATTTCACGTGAACTATATTTTTTCATTTTTTTGTAGTACTCTCAAAAGTTCAATTTCAATAACCCTGTAGTTAGGCGCAGGTTTTTTCACTTCCAACCTTAGAACTTTGGAGCTGAAATTTGCGCATTGAAAAATGCTATTGTCAAAAATTGATTACAGGATGTTGATCAGCGTTGAAAAATCTATCGAATGATATATTTCTCAACAAAAATTTCCAGATGTTAAAAATAGATTTTCAGTCATGAAAGTTCCGACAACTTTCATTCAGAAAATTTGTTCGATTTTGAATAAAGTCCGACCTCGCAACACACATACACATAAAAAATATATTTTTTATTCAAAAGCTCTCCCTCTCTCCATTCTTTTCACCACCATACTGTTCCCTCTCATCGTCTGCGTCTCTTCTGGCGCCCGCGCTCCCCGCCCTTCTATTGTTTTGTGTTTCAATAAATGATTTTTTCGCGCGCAAGCAACATGTCCTCCGACACCTCTGACATACCCAATCAACTCGTTCCATTGGCTCATTTTCGTCACACCCATTATCCGGAGAGTATTTTTGGGGGATCGTTGGATTTAAGGAATCATGAGGTGGGTTTTCTAAATTATATGAAAAAGGTTCTCGATATTTTTTAGGTATCAAATGATTTCCACTTTGCTGTCCCAAGAATTCCGAGAAACCGTAAAGGAATCGTGTCAAGACCAAGTAAGTGATGGTTACTGTAGTTTCGATTTTTAATATTAAAATTTTGAAGAACCAGCTGGCGATAGAGAAAAAACAGCAGGTAGATATTGTGTATTTTGACTATGCAAAAGCTTTTGACGAAGTTAATCATAAGTTGTTGGTTTCAAAGTTATCCCTAATAGGTTTGAACCAGAGTTTTGTAAAATGGATTGAGGAGTTTTTGAGAGGTCGTGTATTTAAAGTTAGAATCCAAGATTTCTTGTCAAAAGAAAAGAGTTGTTTAAGTGGTGTACCACAAGGAGGAGTACTCTCGCCTATCCTGTTCGCTATTTTTGTTAATGATATACCATCCATCATTCCAAAAGGTGTTGGATGTAAGCAATTCGCAGACGATTTGAAAGTGTATATAAATGTAAAGTCACCCAGTTCATGTGAAACTCTTCAAAAAGCAATACAAAACATTCAGAATTGGAGTGAAGTTCATAAGTTAACCTTGAATAGTTCAAAGACAATCTTCACTTCCCTCGGTAAGATCAAGAATAACTATGTTTATAAGATTGGTGATGAACCGATTAAATATGAAAAAGTTGTTCGAGATCTAGGGTTTTATATTTCTGATAAATTGGATTTCAAAGAACATTGGGAGAAAGCGGCAACAAGAGCAAACTTTGTTACATTTCAACTCTTCAAGACATTTTCTAGTAAAGACGTCAAATTCATGATTAATCTCTATAAAACATTTGTAAGACCAATTTTGGAGTATGGAACGGTTGTGACAAGTCCAAACAAAAAATCTATCAAAAATCTTATAGAAAGCTCACAAAATAATTATACTCGTAAGCTACTCTACAGAATAAACGGGAAATACATCAAGCCCGACGAACAAAATTATAAATTTGCTGATACTAGAAATGCAGAATTTGGACTATCTAGCCTTACTAATAGGCGAACAAGATTAGACAAACTTTTTTTGTGTAAAGTAAACAATAAGAAAATCGATTTGGACACATCTCACCTATTCACCCTGATAACTGATAATGTCACTCGAAGTAAAAATAAATATCGCTACAAAATACCGAAATCAAACATTCGCAAGAACTTCTTCGTTCATAGAGCATGTTCTCTTTAATTTCATTCTATTCCGTTGTATTTGGTTGATCGTATACTATTATTCAATATCGCGCATGAAAACCCTGGGTTTAAGTTGAGATCCTGGCTATTCCAAACTTTTTTTCGCCCACATTTTTCCCCAATTATACCTCATTGTTTCTCGATGTTTTCATTTCTCATTATTATGTTATGTTAAACTTCACGTGGCAAACACGTATTGAATAAATAAAATAAAATGTACATTATCGTAGTCAAAATGTGTTTAAAAAGGGTTAAAATGTCAAGTCTGTGAATATACGTTTCAAAAATGTGATAAATTAATTTTCTTACTTACTTACTTACTCACTTAGTTAGTCGATCCATTCTTCAGCATATTGCGCGGACCACAGTTTTCCATTTTTCACCATTTTTTGCTCGTGACGTCCAGTATTCGGTCATTTTTCCAGATTCATATATACTATATTCTTCCCTCAATTCATCTGACCATCTCATAGGTGGTCGTTCGACAGGTCTTTTCCAATTTTGTGGATATCATTCCATCGTGGTAGTTGTCCAGCGGTTGTCGGTTCTTTTTGCGACGTGACCGGCCCACTTCGGATGTGGAGTAGCGGCTCCTTGACTTTGGACATATTTCTGATATCTCCACGATGGAGATCGCGCTCTCTTTGCTATCACTAACCGGTATTATTTTCTCTAATACGTATATTACAGTACTCATTGACATTTTTGTGCAAATGTGAAAAATAATTGATAATTTGCTTCCCAAGTCATTGTAAATATAATTATTCATGACATAATGTACAAAATATCAATTATGTTTATTTTATATATTTTGAGAACTCAGTAAACACTAATGTTTAAATTTTAAAAGTGATATTATCATATTTTTTAGTATATCCGTTATGGACAAGAACTGTTTTTGATATACTGAAAAATTAACAGTGAACCCGGACAACCTTTTTAATGAACTATTAATCCACACTTTAGATTTTGACCTTGATTTTAGAAAAATTGAACATTGTTTTCTTCTGCTCTACCAGTTATTGGTTCTCTGAAAATAAGTTAAATCACATTTTTGAAACGTATATTCACGTGATATATATCTAAAATTATTTTTTACTTATCTGATTGCCAGCTTAGAAACCCTTTAAGTATAAGACATAATAATACCACGCACAACCGCGGCAGGCCAGCCCCATTTCTGCTACAGGGGTGCGCTGTATTTTTGATCCGATCTGTAGCGGCAGGTCTGCCGCAGATCTACGTAGTACATATTACATGTACACTACTGATAAACCGCCTTGGCATGTGCCGTGCAGGTTCGCCGCAGGACTTGAACTTTTAAAAATATCTGAGCCTGCTGAGTATACGTTTCAAAAATATTGTAAACTTAATTTTTAAGAACAATCAATTAGTTTCAATCGATAAGTAACGGGTATTCTTTTCTCTAATACGTATATTACAGTACTCATTGACATTTTTGTGCAAATGTGAAAAATAATTGATAATTTGCTTCCCAAGCCATTGTAAATATAATTATTCATGACATAATGTACAAAATATCAATTATGTTTATTTTATATATTCGAAGAACTCACTTGGGGTTTTTTGGTGATTCAGGTTTAAAATACTGACATGCACAAAAACCAGATATTTTCTTGATATACTGAAAAACAAGCCCAAGCTTTATTTCAACATATTTCCCAACATGTACATAGATTACTGTATGATGTACTTTTACATCTGTTTGTTTAAGACTTCTTTATGCAGACGGTGTCTTGAGGAAAAGAAAAAACACATTAGCAGAAAAAATTTGGTCTCAACAGGGAGGAGAGATGTGGGAGAGTTTGATTTGAAAATAAGAATATGAATGACAAAAAGGAAATGGGTTTGAAATTTTTTAGTTACCGAATTAAAAAAAAAAGAATTTGAATCCTGTTTCAAGTCGGCAGCAAAGAGAGTGTGTGAATTGAGTAGTGTGCAGACCACGACCTTTTAGAAGGGAATCGATGATAGTGAAAGAGATATCAGAGAAAACGAGGCACTATTGCAACAGAGCACTCTTTCTCACATTCATCTCGCTCTTTTTCGCAAAATGCCGCGAAGGTCACGAAATCGTATTGCAGACATTATTAATGCCATTATTAATGTTCATATCAAAAATGAACTCAATTCTAGTAAATTTTTAACCAAAATTTTACTGAAAAATGAATCTCAAGAAAACCAACAATAAAACACATCATGTCAGCATGCAATTGATGAGAAAAGTTCTCCGAGAGAAGTACAATATAGTGAAAATTTCCATGGCCGACTGGTTAACGGGCGTGTCTTTTGAATCGAACGACGGCGCCGCGCTCTGGTTCGATTCCCCCACGTGCCATAAACTTTTTTATTCAATTTTTTCATATTTTTGTGTGGCTTTTTTGCGCCTTATCATTTTATGAATTGAGTCTTGAATTTCAGTATCGAAAGCGCAGAATTGATATCTCAGATTTTATTGAAAACAAAATGTACTTTTGTATTTTCATGTTGTCCACGTGGAAGTTGATGTAAACGATTCTGAAATTCACAAAAAAAAAACTCTAAATTAAAGTTTTGACCAACTTGCCTGTGATTTGATTCCCTTCAAATCGAGAAAACATAGCATAAATCAGAGTGATATAATTAACTGGGACCCCTATATTATTCTGGGACCCCTATACTAGGATAGAACCCCGATTTTTGTATGCAGGTGAAGAAGGTTTTTGAGCGTAACGCTCCATCTCAAGTGAATTCTGTTGTTGCCTATATTTTTTTCAAATTCTTCATAATTTGTACCACAAAATGATTTTTTAACCGACATTTTTCATTCATTCAGTTTGAGCAAAGTTATGATTTTTTAATGTGGCGTCCAAACGTCAACAATTTTTAAGAAATGTCCGAAAAATCCTGTCCAAATCATTTCAAAAAACTACCATTCGATTTAAAGGGACATAATGATTTTCGTTGAAAAATTTTGCCGGTCTGCTTCAATGTCACGTTTTGCATTTAAAAAAATTCGATATGCTCATTTTGAAGCGTGACATTACAGTGGACCAACAAATTTTTTTAATTTCTATATTTTTTTTGAAGTGCGAAACGTGACACTTCAGCAGACCGGCAAATTTTTCTCAATGAAAATCAATATGTCCCTTTAATTCAAATGGTAGTTTTTTGAAGCGATTTGGACAGCATTTTTGGGGACATTTCTTAAAATTTTTTGACGTTTGGACGCCCCATAACATTTTCAGTCAAAAAAAAATATTTCCAGGAAACTGCGATCCACATCTCCCACTCTGCCGCCTGGTCACCCACATTGAAAACATGAACCTCCATCTCGAACACCTCTCAATGTCCCAAATCCACGACTTGCTTCGCTCAATGTTCCGTCGACAAGGCTACTTCTCCTCCATCAACAATTTGGTGTGAATTTCGAAATATTTTGATTTGTTGACACTTTTACTACCTCTTTTTCTGTTGAACCCCACCACGTGCCACGTTATCTTTTGTAGCTGTTCTATTTTGTTTTTTTTTCGTTGCCAACCACCTGTTTTTCTTTTTTTTTCTTTTCGCTTCCACAAATACAAAACATGTGCCTCTCTCGGTTATTTTTTTTTTTGAAAATGAGATTGAATGAAATAATGTTTGTTTTTTTGAAATGTATATTTTTGGGGGAACATAAGTATGAAATACATATAATCGGATAGGATAATCTAAAGTAGCTAGGTGTTATTTATCTAGTAGTGGTCATTTTGAACTTGTCAGTTTCAATTTCAGTTTTAGTTTTCCTGACAAGGGAGGTTCGCGAGCTGTTACTTTTAACTTTTTCTTAAAATTTGTAAACTTATAGAGTTTGACCTCCTGATCATCGTGGTATAGTTTTTATCCACCGGAAATTTTTGTGTAAAAAGTTATGAATTTTTAGACATTTTCCCATTACAATTCATAACTGTTATAAAATAAGGGCAGCACAGTAAATAAATGAATTTGTATTCACGTGCTCATTTTTCAAAGGTAAATGACTCATTTTTTTCTTCAGAAAATGGTCATTAAATAACTTTAATCTTTCATAACTTTATTCACAAAAATTTCCGGCGAATAAAAAATGTACCACGATGATCAGGAGGTAGAACTACATAAGTGTACAAATTTTGAGAAAAAGTTGAAAGTCACAGCTCACGAACCTCCCTTGTGAGAAATGTGGTTGAAGATAAAAGAAAATTAAATTTTATTTATCATTTGACACCTGACCTTTTTTTTTTTACCAAAAACGAACACATTTGTTCGTTGAGCGAGCAAGTGTGCTCTATTGCGAACACGTTCTTGTTTCGTTAGAGAAAAGTTGTGCACACACTTTATGCGTACATACACGGTGACGACAATTTGCACACTTTTTTTTTGAATATGATATAGAAAACTATAATTTAAATGGCAAGAATTTGAGATTAACATACTGACGATTTTTTTTTCGAAATTTGTTTTTACCCTTTTCGAAACGTAAATAAGGATGGTCAACAATTTTTGTATTAAAATTTTATGCTCTTATAGAATTTGATCTCGTGATCATCATGATATATTTTTTATCCGCCAAAAAAATTTTGTGAAAATAGTTTTTTTTAATTGCATTTTTGATCTATGACTTCATGACTTTAAAAAACGAACACATTTGTTTATTGAGCGAGCAAGTGCGCTCTATTGTGAACACGTTCTTGTTTATTTTGAAAAAAAGTTGTGCACACACTCCGCGGGGTGACGACAATTTGCACACTTTTTTTTCAAATATGAAATAGAAAACTATTATTTATTTGGGATCAGCATACTGACGAGATTTCTTATGATCCTTTAAAGGAACATGCTCTTTAAGAACCCCATGCTCCTTTAAAGGAGAATTCTTATGATTCTTTAAAGGAACATGAGGTTCTGAAAGAACATGTTCCTTTAAAGGAGCATTCTTATGAGCTTTTAAAGGAACATGAGGTTCAATTTTTTTTTCTGTATCCATTTATTTTTTCTCCTGAAGAAAAATTAAATCACAATTTCTTGACCACCCTCTCCCACCAAAAAATCTGAACTCAATTTCTTCCGCTCAATTTCTTCTTCTCTCCCTCTTTCTCGTCTCCTTTCACCCTTTCCTCTTTTTTTTTCACACACCAAGTCCTAATCATTTTTTGTCTCTTTTTCTTGTGACAACACATATATACAAAGGCAACATATATATATTAGATTTTTGTTGTATCATTATTAGTCATTTTTTTTTGTATGTTTAGTTGTACGGTACTTTTTTTTGACGGCATGAAGCGAAGCGGATGTGCAGGTTTTTTATTTGATTTGATTTATTTTGGAGAAATGAAAAAGTTTATTTTTAATTTTTTTTAACTTCTTGAAAAATGTAAAAATTTGAATTCAGTATCTATTTTCACTTTTGACTTCAAAAATTAAAAAAAAATTGAAATTTTTCATATTAGCTGAAATATAAAATTTGTTGTTAACATATAGTTTTCCTCGAAATTAACTATATCAAATTTGCGACACGTATATGTATCTTTTGAGTTCTAAAAAGGCCCAACATCCACTCATTTTCGATTCATGCAAATCTTCTTCACCTAACCTTGAATTTGAGCTTCGAAGTTTTTAAAACAAGTTCATAATGATTGTTATTACCCAGGATAGGTCATATAACATTTTTGAAACCTATATAAAACTGGTTCTCGAAAATTATCCAGTAATCAGTTCTATTATATCAAGGTTACAGACTCTAAAAGAATTAGACGGCAATTTTAGGCCTTTTTTTCAGCTTTGGAAGATCGCATAATATTGGGATGTTCTCTGATGATAAATGTGACATTTTTCAGGCTTTGTGATGATTTTAGATAATTCCGATTTGAACATTTTTGAAGTTTATATGAACTTGGTTCTCAAAAAATTCATCAGCCGTCTGAATTCATGGCTCCAGTGTTATGTTGTTTCAAAGAACAAATGTATTTTTTTGTGGGATATGATTTATATATATATTAATAGAACAGTTATGTCATTTTGTATATCTCAAGTCATCGAGCAAAAATACCTGATCACTTTCATCCAATGGAAGCTGAAAACTAAAATTCAGCAAATGGATTTTTTTGAGAGATCAACATTTCTATTTCTCAAGAAGGGTCTTATGATATTTTTGAAACTTATATAAACAAGGTTATTAAAAACGTAATAATCGCTTCAAAATTTATTGAAAAACAACAAAAAAATTACCTTGATTGTTCGTTGAGCGAGTAAGTGTGCTCTATTGCAAACATTCGTCTGTATTTTTTTTCTTCAAATTTTCTTGTTTCGTTTGGAAATATTGTGCATACACTTCACGCAGCTTCTTTTTATGTTTCAAATATGGCATAGAAATTTATTGTTTGGAACGTTCGTATTGACGATCCGCTTCGAAATTTGATTGTATACCATTTTTGAAATGATAGATAATAAAGAAAATATGAGATAACAAGAATTCGTTCACGAGAGAGGTTCTAGTTTAATTTTTTTTTAAAACTTTTGTGCACTTATAGAATTTGACATCATGATCGTCATGATATATTTTTTATACGCTAGAAATTTTTGTTTAAGAAATTATAAAGGATCAGAGTAAATAGATTAATGTCAATTTTTAATCTATATTCTTATAGCTTTGATCTACAAGTGTCTGATTCTCTCATTTTTACTCACTATTTTGTCTGAAAGATCAAAAATCTTTTTTTTTCAAACGATAGCAATAGAACATCAGATTGGACGATATAACTATTTTCACAGAAAATTACGACAGGTGAAAAATATAACATAATGATCAGGAAGTCAAACTCTGAAAGTGTAAAAATTTCCAGATTTTTCTTCTGATTGTGAGATTACCTATTCTGGATCTCAATAGCTTTCACGTTCAGACCCCCATGTCATTTTGGAACCTATATACTAGAGCAGATCCGATCTTTGTGATTCAGTCACTTCGAAAAACGAAATATATTAGAAAAAAATTGCTGATTCAAAATAGTAACATTTGTTATGATATTTTGGAAACGTATATTTCACGCGTTCAAAAATGTATGGCAGTTTTTGGTATACCTGAGAAAAAAAAATTCCCAGATGAATGAATTTGTCTAATTTTAAGAAATGTTTCACAAGGGAACCACATGAGGGTGTTAACGAACTTTGAAATGAGACCTATACCAATCGATACAGCGAAATCCCGCATCTAACTTTTACTGAGCTCTACTCACACCCTGTCAAAAGGTAAATGAGTGAGAGGGAAGACGTGATATGGAGACGCAGACATGTTCATTAGAGCGAGAATACACATGTTCATTTCCACTTTTTGTTGCAAAAAATTTGGAAATTTCACTAGTCGGTTCACGTTTTTATTTTGATCGAACAAAAAAAGTCAATTTCTTCAGCTTTTTTTTTGAAAATTCACAGAAAAGGTGCTTTTTTTTGGAAATGAAATGTCCAACATCAAAAACGTGAGAATAAATTTGTAAAATATCTGTTCTTTCTGAGACAAGGTAAATTTAAATGCGAAAGAGCGTGTTTGCTTCAATAGTACAGTCTGCGCCTCCACTAACGTCCTCCCTCTCACCTATTTCCCATTTTTCATTGGGCTAACAGGGTGTGCTACTCAGAAAGCTGAAAATTGAGATTTTCAGTTTTGATTAAAAATATATTAACAGTAATAAAAATACTAAAACCAAAGGAAATTACACAAACTTTATTGGATCTGGTGTGATTTTTTATTCTCTACATATTTGGAATGATAGAACTCTCGAAAAATGGAAAACAGGCTCAATTTGCTGAAAACTGAAAATTCGAAAATTTCTTTAAAATAATAATCTTTTCACGCAAAATAAAAGCAAATTTTATAATTTTTCACGTTTTTGTTGACATATTTTTTTTCTGCACTTTATTCAAACTTATCTATTTAGCATTTCAGCGGGATTTTTGTAATAAATATATGTTTCCAGCGTTCTTTTCATGCCAAAGAACCTTTTGGTACTTCTACTCTACTGAAAACATATAAATTTATTTATTTTATTTATTCAATACGTGTTTGCCACGTGAAGTTTAACATAACATAATAATGAGAAATGATATTTAAAAAAAACATCGAGAAACAATGAGGTATAATTGGGGAAAAATGTGGGCGAAAAAAAGTTTGGAATAGCCAGGATCTCAACTTAAACCCAGGGTTTTCATGCGCGATATTGAATAATAGCATACGATCAACCAAATATAACGGAATAGAATGAAATTAAAGAGAACATGTTCTATGAACGAAGAAGTTCTTGCGAATGTTTGATTTCGGTATTTTGTAGCGATATTTATTTTTACTTCGAGTGACATTATCAGTTATCAGGGTGAATAGGTGAGATGTGTCCAAATCGATTTTCTTATTGTTTACTTTACACAAAAAAAGTTTGTCTAATCTTGTTCGCCTATTAGTAAGGCTAGATAGTCCAAATTCTGCATTTCTAGTATCAGCAAATTTATAATTTTGTTCGTCGGGCTTGATGTATTTCCCGTTTATTCTGTAGAGTAGCTTACGAGTATAATTATTTTGTGAGCTTTCTATAAGATTTTTGATAGATTTTTTGTTTGGACTTGTCACAACCGTTCCATACTCCAAAATGGGTCTTACAAATGTTTTATAGAGATTAATCATGAATTTGACGTCTTTACTAGAAAATGTCTTGAAGAGTTGAAATGTAACAAAGTTTGCTCTTGTTGCCGCTTTCTCCCAATGTTCTTTGAAATCCAATTTATCAGAAATATAAAACCCTAGATCTCGAACAACTTTTTCATATTTAATCGGTTCATCACCAATCTTATAGTTATTCTTGATCTTACCGAGGGAAGTGAAGATTGTCTTTGAACGATTCAAGGTTAACTTATGAGCTTCACTCCAATTCTGAATGTTTTGTATTGCTTTTTGAAGAGTTTCACATGAACTGGGTGACTTTACATTTATATACACTTTCAAATCGTCTGCGAATTGCTTACATCCAACACCTTTTGGAATTATGGATGGTATATCATTAAATTTGAAGAGATATTTCACATTTTCAGAGCAAACTTTGAGCTCGATTTTCAGCGTTCCGCGTGGAGCTCAGCAAAAGTTTGATACAGGATGTTGATCAAAATAAAAAAAACTGTATCAAATGGTATAGGTCTCATTTCAAAGTCCGTTGACACCCTCATGTGGTTCCCTTGTCAGCAATATTATATTTTGAAAAACTTGATTACTATTCCATTTTTAAACATATACATGTTCAAGAATCCACCAACCACATACATCAATATCACTCTAATAGCAAATCCCATGCCCCCCCCCTCATTCACCTTCGAACACTGCTCTCCTCCTCAAATCTATCATATATATATAAATAAAAATCTGTTGGCTTTTTTTTTTCACTTATCTTCCCTTTCTCTCTCGCCTCTCCTCACTGCAA
Organism: Caenorhabditis sp. 38 MB-2015; assembly: GCA_900536415.3. NCBI lineage: Eukaryota > Metazoa > Nematoda > Chromadorea > Rhabditida > Rhabditidae > Caenorhabditis > Caenorhabditis quiockensis. The sequence goes on from LR548904.1 coordinate 164,131, forward strand.
TCCGGAAAAAATTGTGTTTCAAAAAAAATACATTCGAAATCGATTTATTTTTGTTTGGTATACTATTGCACGAACACCATTATAAAAGTACATCGTGTGGGTAAATATAATATCGTTCTGATACATTTTGAAAGTGCATGGGTGCCCACGGGTGCCCACTCCGGGAATATTTTCCCTGCTTCTACCCGAATATTTTCCCTGGTATAACACTTGTTAAAAATTCATCAAAAAAAACCCTCCTCCTTTTTTTCGTCGAAATTGAACACCTCGAAACTTTTAGGTTACTCTTTTTCTCTTACCACCCTCCTCAATCTCTACACTATTTCCTGCAAGTTTGAGGGGTGGTTGTAATACGGAGCCAGCCAAGCTGAGCACTTTGAGATAGCGCACCTTCTCAATTTTTTTTTGTGATGTTGTATTTTTTTTCGGAATGTTTCATGTTTTTCTCAACACAAAAACATGTATTCGAAAAAAAACTTGTTTTTTATATTCCATTTTTTACAATGGTCAGGGTGATACTAAAAATAGGCAAAAAATCATTTCATCGAGGTTTTCTGATAGAAAAAAGGTACATTATAGATGAATTTTTCTGCATTTCTCTACATTTCTCCGATTTTTTTTTGCATTTTTTGTCCACATGTTACTCTTTTCCTTACATTTATCGTCATTTCTCTACATTTCGTGAATTTGTTGTGTGAAACACAATTTTCACATGATTTTTAAGCTTGCGACAGTTTGTCGCAAACTTGCGGCAATTTGTCGCAAACTTGCGGCAATTTGTCGCAAGGCTTGCGGTGTTCTTGCGCCAATAGTCGCAAGCTTTGCGACATCTAGCAGCAAAACTACTGCACGGCTTGCGACACCCTTGCGCCAGAAAAAATGTGTCGCAAGTTTGCGACAAACTGCCGCAAGCTTGCTCTTTCCGGATTATGGGCGGAGCCGTGGGGACACACTTGTTTCTTGTTATTTCTCGTTATTTCACAGCATTTCACGTATTTTTTTAAAAGATTTTCTGTTTTTATTCACATTGCTCTGTATTTCTCGTTATTTCCCTCCATTTCTCAGAATTTCACATATTTTCTTACATTTTGCTGTATTTTTGTACTCTTTTCATGATTTCACAAGGTTTCTCTGATTTTCTCTGAATTTTTCTACATTTTTCTACATTTTTCTACATTTTTCTACATTTCTCTACATTTCTCTACATTTCTCTACATTTCTCTGCATTTCTCGCCTTTATTTCTCAAGTTTCAAACATCTCATTGAAGATACTTGTTTATCATGTTACTTGTTCTTCTTTGTTGACTCATTAGTTTTGTGGAATTTTTTCGAAACGAAAAAAATAAATATTTGAGTGATGGAGAGACTTTTTTTTTTATTTTTATAATCGGAGAGTGAAGGTTTTCTATTTCACTGCATTTCTTGTCATTTCTCTACATTTTTTGCTCTGTTTTTTTCATTTCTTTGCTTTCCTATTCATTTCTTCACATTTCTACGCATTTCGCTGCATTTTTTAACATTTTAAAGCTTTTATCTGCATTTCTCTACAACGTTCTCTGAATAGTTTTGCGATCTCTCTGTCTCTCTGTCTCTCTGTCTCTCTGTCTCTCTGTCTCTCTGTCTCTCTGTCTCTCTGTCTCTCTGTCTCTCTGTCTCTCTGTCTCTCTGTCTCTCTGTCTCTCTGTCTCTCTGTCTCTCTGTCTCTCTGTCTCGCTGTCTCTCTATCTCTCTGTCTCTCTGTCTCTCTGTCTCTCTGTCTCTCTGTCTCTCTGTCTCTCTGTCTCTCTGTCTCTCTCTGTCTCTCTCTGTCTCTCTCTGTCTCTCTGTCTCTCACTGTCTCTCTCTGTCTCTCTCTGTCTCTCTGTCTCTCACTGGCATAAAATTGGTTATTTCAATAATGAAATTAATAATAATAGTTGTCTCATTTATTTCCGATACCATTAATATATTGTTATATTGTTGTTTTTCTTCTTCTTCTTCTTCTTCTGATATTTTATCATCTATCATCATCGCCCGCCAAAAACGGGCGCGGATCTTTTTCTTCTTCTAAATATTTCATTTGTCTCTATTCTCTCTCTGCGCAACCAATTCATTTCGAAACTTTCACTTCTTCCCGTCTCCTTTTTTTCTCGGGGTTTAGCAGGCGTCAACAGATTTGCCAATTTCACAACCCATTAATTTGTATCTTTTCTTCTTCTTCTTCTTTCTGTTGTTTTTTGTTCGTTTCAGTTAACTGAACTTTTTGTGAGAGAAATAGTGTCAAATTTCAGCCAATTGTCTTTGAGAAGGAAGGCGAGAGATGATGTGAATATTTTTTGAAAATAAAGAAAATAGTTTCTTTTTTATTAATTCGATTAGTGATGAAGATGTTTCTCGTACTTTTTATCTGATTTTTTTTTTGTTTTTTTCTGAACAAAATCGATTTTTGGAGGTAACTAGAGTCTAGTATCTGATTGAAAATTTTAAATTCTTTGTATTGCGCAGAACTTTGTGCTCTTTTAATTGTGATTGAGCCAGGTTTGAGCCCGTGAAATTGAATACAACGTGAGTTATGAAATTTTGAATTTTTTGACCAACTCATGTTTCAGTACCCGAATATGTGCATTTTTGCTCCAAATCATTGGGAGCTAAGTTTTTTTTGTTCAAAATTTTGTGCTCTTTTGAATGAGCTAGGTGTGAGCTCACAAGACTGAAAATTAGGCGAGTTATGATGATTTAAAGTTGTTTGACTGAATCCTGTTACATTTTCTGTTAAACATGAATATTTGGCTTGTTCTTGTTGAGCTACAGATTATCCAGATAATCTGGTTCATCTTGTGCAAAATTTTATGCTCTTTCGATTTATCTCAGTATGGACTCATAGAACTGAACACAAGGAGAATCATTATCATTTGAAGCTTCCTAAATAAATTCTAATACACTTTTTTTCTTTGAAACATAATTGTTTTGCTTTAACTCATTGAGCTACAGATTATCCGGATTATTAGTTCACTTTGAGCAAATTTTCATGTTCTTTCAAATGAACCAGATTTAAGCTGACAAAAATCAATATGAAACGAGTTATGACAATTTCAAGTGTTTCACCTGACTCATCTTATAAGTGATAATTTTTTTAAAACAAAGTAAGAATGTTCAAATGTTGCTCAAGTTGAGTGGAACTTAAATTCATCTGGTGCACAATTGTATTCTCTTCCGAATGAGCCCAACTTGAGCTCGTGAAACTAGATATGAAGCGAGTTAGGATGATTTGAAGTATTTTATGAATTTCTTCAATAATTTGTGATAGTTTTGTTATGACAAGAAAAAGTACACATTTTGCTCTAGTTGAGTGAGCTATTGGTTTTTCTAGTGCAAATTTTTATGCTCTTTGAAATTAGTTATATTGGAGCTCATGAGCTAACATTCTAAACAAGTTATAGTTGCTCAAAGTTTGTGCATTAGTCTGCTCTCTCAATTTTTTTTCGAACACCACAAACATATGTTTCTTCTCAAAAATAATTGCTCAACGTTCCGTTTCTTTCGGATTTTCTGTTTGCAACAAAGAGTTCATAAGTTCTCATAAACCAAAAAAAAATTACAAATGAGCTTTGAGCTCATGGAATTAAATTTAAAAAAAAGTATTGTATCAGAACTTGGTCAAAACTTTAAGAGGTCATAACTCGCTTCATATATAGTTTTGAGAGCCAAACTTAAGCTCATTCGAAGGACCACATTACGTTGCATCATATGAACTAAAGGTTAAAGTAACTTGAGCAACATTTGCCCATTTTCGAGTTCTGTGAAAAACTATGATAACTAACAGCATAAATCAGGTTAAACACTTGAATACGTCATAACTCGCTTCACATCGAGTTTCGTGAGCTCAGATACAGCTCTTTCGAAAGAGCACAAAGTTGTACACAAAATCAACACATAGCTGAAATTATATGAAAAATATTCAGCTAAACAAGACCGACCAAAATATTCGTGTTCAACCAATAGGTAACAAGTTTCAATCGAACATTTTTAGTAAGCTTTATCTCGCTTCTCATCCAGTTTTTGGAGCTCACATCTAGCTCATTCAAAAAAGCACAAAATTCTGCACAAGAAAAACTTAGCTCTAAATGATTTGGAGCAAAATCGCATGTATTTGGAATTGAAACATGAGTTGGTCAAAAAACTTCAAAACGTCATAACTCACGTTGTATTCAATTTCATTAGCTCAAACCTGGTTCGATTGAAAGAGCACAAAAATCTGCACCAGAAAAATAATCCCACATCTCTTAGCTCTAAAACTATTTTATCAAAAACTGGTCCAAAAACTTCAAACTGTATTACCCAATTGAAAAACTAAATCACCCGATTGATTCAAAACCTTCAAACTGTAATAACTCTCTTTCCATTGAACTTGAAGAGCTCAAATATGGCTCATTCGAAAGAGTATAAAAATCTTCACCAGGAAAATCCAGCACTGGGCAAAATGGTTACAGGATAGGACCTTTATTTATCTCAAAACTATTACATTAAAAAGTGATCCAAAAACTTTAAACCGTCACAACTTTCTTCATGTACGTTACCACCTCCTCCTCAATCTCAAAGAAAACTACTTTTTTTTAACATCACAAATAATTTCTTCATCAAAATGATAGTTTTTCTGCAACACTGGCTGACTGCCCTCATTATTTACTCAATTTCTAAACAGCTCGAAACTTCTTGTTCTCCTTTCATTTTTATTTGTTCACACACTCATTTCATTTCATTTCATTTCATTTTTTAACTCGAATTAAACATAACATATCACAATGTTTTGTTGTCCTTGAACCTTTTCCATCTCTGCGTCTCTTACCCAATTGAATTTCGAACGTTTTTACCTTTTTTTGTCCGGTTTTCCACATGTACTTTTATCCCTAAAAATGTATACTTTTTCGCCTTTTTTGTTGCTTTTTGTTGTTTTTTGGTTTTTTGATCATTTCCGGTCGATTCTTTCACTGCGTCTCTTATTTTCTAGATTCTGAATCAGATTTTTTTTTCATTTTTGGTGTGGTTTTTGTCTCGATTACTCATTTTCATCTTTTCTCCATCTCTGACCAAACATACATTCACAAAAGAATAGAACCATACAAAGTTTACGGATTCAAAAAAAAAAGAACGTATTGAATAATAATTATATATATGATTTTTCCTTTTTTCAAGGTTTATTCGATTTCAACTTGATTGTTTTTGAAAAAAAAAGTTCAATGTAATTATTTTAGCCATTAAAAATCGAAAAAAAACCAGACTGAGCTTTTCTGGCGATTTCTTTGCATTTCACTACATTTCTTTACACTCTTTACATTCCTTTTTAGTGTGCTTTTTAAAAGTTTTTCTTGATTTCTCTACATTTTTCGTTATTTCTCTTCATTTCTTGGCATTTCTCTGTATTTTTATCTTTTTCCACATATTTTTCTACATTTTTGGGCATTTTTTAACATTTCTCAACTTTTATTTACTTTTTTAATACATTTTTAACAATAGCCTACAATTTTTTTGCATTTGTTCACATCTTTCTGCATTTCGTCACAATAATCTGCATTATTTTGCATTTCTCTGCATTTCACTACATTTCTGGTTATTTTTCTACATTTCTTGTCATTTTTCTACATTTATCTGCGTTTTTTGCATTTTTAAGCAATAACCTACATTTTTTTTTTTGCATTTCTGGTCATTTTTCTACATTTCTGGTCATTTTTTTACATTTATCTGCGTTTTTCTGCATTTTTAAACAATAAACTACATTTTTTCTCTGAATTTTTTCACATTTTTCTGCATTTCTTACATTTCTCCACATTTTACTGCATTTCTCAACAATAGACTACATTTTTTTGCATTTTTTAAAAACATTTCTCCACATTTCTGGTCATTTTTTTTTACATTTAATTGCGTTTTTCTGCATTTTCCAACAATAACCTACATTTTTTTTCTACCTTTCTCGTCATTTTTTAAACATTTATCTGCGTTTTTCTACATTCCGTCACAATAATTTACATTATTTTCTGCATTTTCTCACGTTTTTCTGCATTTCTCAACATTTTTCTACATTTTTTTTCAACAAAATCCTACATTTTTTTTGCATACCAAAACATTTTTCTACATTTCTGGTCATTTTTCTACATTTCTGGTTATTTTTCTACATTTCTGGTCATTTTTCTACATTTCTGGTCATTTTTCTACATTTCTGGTCATTTTTCTACATTTCTTCACATTTTTCTACATTTTTTTAAACATAATCCTTCATGTTTCCGTTTGTCTGCGTCTCTTCTCATTTTCTTGTTTTTCTGTAAATTTTTAACCATTTCATGACAATTCTCTGCATTTCATGTTTGCTTGACAAAAAATAAATCAGCTTAAAAATGCATATCAGTGTAGAGAAAAGCAGAGAAATGCGAAAAAATGTAGAGAAATTACAAAATATGTGAACAAAATTGCAGATAATTACTTGTAATGTATAGAAAAACACAGTGAAATACAGAGAAATGTAAAGAAAAGCAGTGAAATGTCAAAAAATGTAAAACAATGCGAAAAATCCGACTTTTCCTATCTTTCCTACCTAAATGTCAACTTCTCTTGTCAATGTTCAGTTTTTGAACTATCATGTGACCTCTCTCTATCTCACCTCTTAAAAATCTACTAAATTTCCAGAAACAACACATTTTTCGAATCATCTTTCCTTCTCTTTATTTGTTTACTTTTCAATTGCAAATGTGTTTGACGTTTTTTCATTCTTCAGAACACACATTTCATACATCAAAATTCCCAAGTTTCTTGATGTTTTTTGGTTCGTTTCTCGCTTCTCTACCCCCTCTGCTTCTCTGACCCACTCTCACCGTCTAACGTCTCTCTTACCCTCTGCGTCATTCTCCTTTTTCACCGCAAAATTCATTATTTTCGTTTTCAGGTTATTACATGAGTGATAACCCACAGCGCCATCTTCCTCCCAGCCGAACAGGTATGTCTCATCATCAATCATCAGATTAATATAAATTGAATTGAATACATATGTCCTAACAATTAATGTATTCAAGTGGGAGGGGTAGGATTATCAACAATGTATATTATATATAAATAGGTGGAAGCAATTATATACATTTTATCGGTGTGAAAATTAGATTTATTACCAGCAGTAATTTTGTTAGGGAAAATGATATGATAGTGATAGGGTTGGGACAATGAACTTTGCAAAATACGTTTCAGTTTCGAACCTTGAGCATTGGGGAAATAATTTAGGTGTTATCACGTGCATAGGGGCTGAGAATATCTATTTCTTCATCAATCTTGACCATAAAAAGAGAAAATACATACTGGTTTTTATTTATGTTCAAATTTTGTTACTAAAGGTTTACAGGTATCCTAACATGATGGCGATGATGGTATTTAAGTGTGGCAAACGTCATTTCGCATCGAAAAAGAGTTGCACTAGAGTTTTTATTTTTTTATGTCCGAAATTGAACGAAAAAATTCAAGAAAGCCTGTGTCTATCAGTTTTAGACAAACTCGTATGCTCTATTTATCCTTTGTCTGAAAACTTCATCGAGATTTGTGCGAGTCTATTCTGAACCTAATATAGGGAAAAACTTAGGTGCAGCTGTTTTTGGTGAACAATGAACATCACCATCATGTTTGGCGTACCCGAAAACCTGTGGTAACACATTTTTTGCAAAAGTTCACCCGGTTTCGAAATGTACCGGATTGTCGGGTTCTGCTGTTTGCTATAGTATACATATATGACAGTGGTTTTTATTGAAAAAGAGTTGGAAAAATAAGACTATGTTGATGACAGGAGAAATACGTTTCAATTTCCGAACTTAATTATCAGGAAACAATGATTAGGTACTAATGCTCTGTGACACACTACATAAATGGACACTACATAATTCTAACCTATGATATCTACTGGTTAATTTGTGCTCCCTCGGATAAGCTCACCTAACATAGAAGAAGCGAGTTACTACCATTTATAGTTTTCTGTCCAACTTTCTGGGAAATATGTACATTTTTGCTGAATCTCATTGAGCTACAGATTATCCAAATAACATAGAAATTGTGAAGAATTTTGCGCTCTTTGTTCAAAAAAAATTAAAAATCCAAATTTCTTATACCTAAAAATAGAGTTATACCTAGAAAAAGAGTTTTTTCATTTGGGAGCAACTTGCCAACTCCATTAATCCCGCCTTCAAGCCAGTTAAATTAAAAAATAAAATCACGATAAGTGGCGACGTCTTCAGGAGGAAAAATGAAATTTAGACAGAAACAACTCAAATTCCGAAAACATAATTAAACGTCCTTTTTGAAACGTATATTCATTGGTTCAGAAAAGTCCCGGTTTTTTTAAAGGTATTTTGTAAAAAAAAAAAAGCAGCAGGAAAAAAGAAGCAACTCAGAAAGAGGTCTCCCAAATTTTTCACAATAAGAAGAAGCTGAACCTGAGTTTTCACCTATTTTAGGTTAAAAATTGACTGACCCAGACAATTACGTATACGATATTTTTAGAAAGTTCGTTTTTGCATAACACCCCTTTTGTAAGAATCTGGGTCAATTAATAGATGAGCTAAAATCGATGAAAACTAAGGTTCAGTTTTATGTGGTGAAAAATGAACAACATCATGATGTTCACCATATCCGAAAACCTTTGGTATGGAAGTTTCGACACATTATTCGAAAAAGTCATCCGGTTAGAGAAACCGAATTATTCATTTTTCCAGGAAGAGAGCTGGAACGTCCGCGATGGACTGTGACACGACGCGAAGAAACACGACACTCCCCGTCCAGGTAGCCCCAGTTCTTCAGTTTTTTTTTTCTATAACTCCCTCAACATATTTTTTTCAGACCAACTTCTCCGTTTCAGTCGAGAAGTGTTACGACTACTGAACGAGTGCATATCGTGCAACTACCAGTTAACGATAATTCGCAGGTAATAAACTAAGATCTCAGGAGCTTGAAATTTCAAAAAAAGGTGATTTCAGCTGTCGCCAGCACACATTCTTGCCTTGTCACCACATGGTAACACTTCACAATCGGTTTCGTCGATTGTGACGACGAATCAGGTAGGGAGGGATTCAGAAGGCTTCAGACTCTTCAAGATTTGAGTTTTAGGCTGAAGGTGTTTGCTTGATTGGAGCATTGACTGCCACTGGAGTTCCGCTATTCAATGGCATCTTGTTCAATCGTGATTCGAAACAGACAACAACGATTATTACAACAACTACGACCACCTATAAGATTCTCGAGGTGAGCTAGATCTCTTCTGAAACCCTGAAACTGTAATTCCAGGTCAGTGACAGTGATTCACTTTCATCTGAATTCGATATGATCGAAGATGATGAGAACACCCTCACTGTTGATGTGGATTTGACCGAGAGGCCGCAATCGCCGAACTATGTGATTGTATCGAAACACGAGTCAAGCGCACCAATGTCACCAATCACCAAAGCTAAACTAAACATTGATCTGGAAATTCCGACAAAAATCAATGAAACTCATCGTAAACAGGATATTGATAGTTTCCCACTCTCATCGATTGTTAGCGTCTATCATTGTGGAATTTCGGATAATGATGAGAATGTTGAGAAGACGGTCAACATTCCGATTTATGAAGAATCGCAATATGTTGCGAACGACGAACAGACCGCATCAACATCATCCTCTTCGATGGACTCGTTTGAGAAAGTTGATTATCCGGTACACAAAGAGTATGATCCGCTGAGCGTCACGTCGACTTCTCGAAAACTCAATATTGATGATATACCACTACGCCATAAGGTTGATTTGTATCATGAAAACTTTGAGTACTCGCCAAAAACTGCCGATAAAATTGAGAAAAAACAAGAACACGAGCCAAGCTTGAAATCCAAAATCACTGGACTTTTCGAGAAATCCTCATCTCACTTGGACTACCCAATTTCTGAAGAATACACTGGACCATTGGATAACACTCCAAGATCTTCAAACATTGATGATATCCCACTCACTCATCAAGTCGCCAGTTATCCATCTGAATTCGAATATGACAAATTGCCAGAAACTGTTATCCCAGTTGTCGTACCATCAGATGAACAACCAGAGAAGAAGGACGAGCCAAGCTTGAAATCCAAGATTACCGGATTATTCAAGAAATCACCATCTCATTTGGACTACCCAATCTCTGAAGAATACACTGGACCATTGGATAATACTCCAAGATCTTCAAACATTGATGATATCCCACTCACTCATCAAGTTGCTAGTTATCCATCCGAATTCGAATATGACAAATTGCCAGAAACTGTTATCCCAGTTGTCGTACCATCAGATGAACAACCAGAGAAGAAGGACGAGCCAAGCTTGAAATCCAAGAT